>WSXT02119205.1:0-10987 GCA_011762715.2 Neuroterus valhalla | reverse complement strand
CTAACAAAATTCCGTAAATATCCTTTCGATGTCATGGAATACCTCAAAATATTGAAGATCGAATAAAATCCCTCTGGGTTTCTTGAAATTTTCCAAAAATGGATTCCCCGATTCCTCCAAATTCCTCAAATTGATTGAAAATTCCTCTCGTGATTCTTCAAAGTAGCCTTGAATTTCCCAGATTCTTTGGAATCTTCCGAAATTTATTAAATTTTGTAAATTCCCCGAAATTTCTACAAAGTTTCCTGAATATTGAACCAAGACAAAACAATTATGATTATGAATCAGACTTGAGTGTTATTATCGGAATGCATACATATGATCAACATATTTTCCATAAAGTCCCTTATTCGGTATTGTTTAAAGAACTTCCTTGAAGAAAAGTTACGATAATAACTTTGTGGAAAAGTCATGATTCCAGTTCCGCTGGTTTGACGTAAATCTCTTCTTCCGACAGTCTCAGTTCAAATAACAGTGAAAATAACAATGAAAAATCACACAATTACAAATTCATTCTTCATAATAAAATGAACCTGGACTAATACATTTTTCCGAGTTATTTGAACACAGGATTTAAAAAGCTGTATAAATTTATGACATTCATAATATGAGATTGAGAGAAAAATGAATAAAATAAGAATGTGATAATTTCGAGAATCAAAACACGTGATAGAAAAATCTTCTATTGAAGCAATATCTTTGAATGGGTGAGGGATATTACATCATTCTTATGTGGTAATTGCAGGTAAACATTGAGATAAGGGGACATGCTTATCTGAGAAATTTCATTCTTGTCATCCTACAATTACACGCTTCAGCGTTTGAGATAACGCTTACAGCTTTCTTAAGATTTTCTTCAATTGGAAACTTATCTTACAAGCAGGAATCAGCAATGGAATATTTATACAGGCATTATAAATATATGAATCATTGCAATGCTCCCAGTAGAGCAAGAAACCACTAATATTAGAGAATAAATTTGCAGTTGATTAATTACGAGCAGAGTAGATTTGAGTAGATAAGTACGAGTTTCCAACATAAAAGTTGGCCTTGCCAGCATATATCTAATGAAAATTGATCAGTTAATGCTCTCGCTGTGTAAAGTTCTTCTCTTACATCGGTCATAAATACTTTTATAAGATGCGCTTGGAACTTTCTATTACACGTCAAAGCAAATCGACAGTGTAAACTCAAACTCATATGACGTAGCGACATTTCGCCATCTGGAAATATTAGTTGAATAAACCCCAAAAAAACTTTTCAAAAGTAAATTTGGGAAGGTGAGAGAAATTTCGTAATGCTGTAATCCAAAAAAGACCCAGATCCTTCGGTACACTCAGTTGAGAATTATCTTCAAAGATATGTCGGAAGATATAGATATTTTCATAGATCATAAAAAGGAGACAACATTAAATAAATAATATTTGAACTATTTTTCTTTATGACCTGGATGAATTTAATGCCGCTGATCGTTGACGCTAAAACTTATTCGCATACTTTGTTAGGAAGAATACAACTTTTATCTTTCTTCTCTAGTTACAATTGACACAAAGTTAAAAGTTATGAAAACCGGGCAGATGAGAGACTTGATATGCTTGCGTCAATCATAACTAGAGAAGAAAGACAAAAGTTGTATTCTTTCTAACAAAGTATGCGAATAATTTTCAGCGTCAAAGATCAACGGCATTAGATTCAATCCAGTTCACGAAGAAAAATAGTTCAAGTATCATTTATTTAATTTTGTCCGCGGAAATATTTTTTTGGTTACGTCGATACATAAACAGCGATCATTTGAAACTATGAATACCTTTCCCGGACCAGTTTTCGCGAGAGATTGAAGACAAAAACCGCTCACCACTCACTCCTCCAAACTTTGCATGAGAAAATTAAGAACTTTCTTCACAAATTAGGAAAAAGTTTTCGAAAATCTTGCGTATTTTCATTAGTACCATCGAAGCCAATTGACAATTATTTCTATATTTTTGAACAGAATTTAATGAATAAAGAATAAGAATATATATCAGAACGGGAGAAAATGAATTGCAAAAGGATATTTCAATCCATTATACTTTGAAACTTTGGGAACAATTTTTATATTGTTTTCCATCGACGTAACCTCCATTGGCGTAACATTACTTTAAGCTCATCAAGAGCAGCCTGAAATTCAACTGTGCCTCTCCGAAAAACTCTCGCAGAAAAGTTATGAAAACAGAGTTTTTTTTTAAATTAAGTATTTTGTTCTGATCATGAAACCGCCGAAATAAAAAAAAAATGATTTTCATGATAAAAACCGGAAGCATATTCTCCTCATTTGGAAAATGTTTGATTTCTTACAATCCTGAATTTTGTTAGGCAGATTAACAGAGGTTATGTTCATATAATCTAGGTTACTCTAACCTAAGGTATTGATATCTTCGGTCAAACCCTCAGCTGCATAATTGGTTGTTGTTTAGCAACTTAAATTCAGTGGAAACAAAAACGCCTATTATCAAACATTTTTTGTGAAAATCTTACTTATAAATCTGATTGAAATAAATTTGTGGAACTAGGTCAAGCATAATTTTCATGCATTTTGAACCCTTGAATACTAATTTCAAGTGCACTTAGATCATGAGTCATCATGAATCTAAGAAAATTGTAAAAAACCCACGAAAATTGTATGAAACCCATGAAAATTGCATAAATCGCAAAAATTTGGGATTATCTTGATGAAAAAAGTTTTGTAGACTCGGATCGAAGGAGATTTTAATGTAATTTATTCTGCCTACTCCAAATCTGCATTGTATTTGGCACATATTCCCTCAAACACTCAAAAAATGTCATAAAACCGATAAAATAGCAAAAAAACGTGGGTGGAGTTCCGGAGAGCGCTTACCTTCGATATTTTAAATCCATGTATATCTATGTATTTTGACGCACTGATCACGAAAATGATAGTAGAAATTCCCCCTTAATTTGATTTTCATGGTGAAAACCATGAAAAAACCATCGAAATCATGTTTATTTACGTTCATCTCAGAAAATAGTGAAAATTTCTAAAAAAAAGCTTGAAATAAAAGTTGTAGATCCTTTAAAAATACATATTTCATGTTGAAGATATTTTTACCAAGCGACTGACGATTTTCGAGGAAATGAGGGGAAATGTTTCTACGAAGTGCAGAGTATTTTTGCTATTATATCGGTTTAATTCATTCTATTTTTTTGAGTGTTTGAGGGGATATGGGCCAAATACATTGCAGATTTGAATTAGGCACATTGAACTGCATGAAAATCTCCTTCGATCCGAGTCTACAAAACTTTTCATCAAGATAATACCAATTTTTTGCGATTTTGGCAATTTTTGTGGGTTTTTAATGGAATTAGTAAGAATGTCATTAAATTAAATTATGATATCTACAAACAAGATGAATGCAATTTCTTCGTTAAATCCTCTTTTTTAAACTCTTATCAGAGATTGGTTCATTTTATCTAGAAAAAATTGATAATGAAATAGTGCCTGACGTCAAAAAGCTCCACAAGCCTCCAAAATAAATTTGTAACGTGAATACTTTTAGAAGTTTTTTCTTTATGGTAATGAAGTCAAAAAAGTATTTGTCAATGCATTCAACTTTGAAACTTTAGGAACACTTTTTGTGTTGTTTTCCATCGACGTAACTTCCATCAACGTAACCTTACTTTCAGCTTGTCCGGGCAGCCCGACTAACTGTGCTTTTCCGAAGAAATATAGCGGAGAAGTAATGATTTTTCGATAAATTATTTTGTTTCAATCATACAAGCACTGAAATAAACAAAAAATACGAATTTCAAATTCAAAACTGGAAGAATATTCTTCTCAATTCGGAACTCTTTGACTTCTTACAATCCTGAATTTCGTTTGACAGATTAGCAGAGGTAAGGTTGGAATAATCCAGCTTAATTTATCTTCAAGATGCATTAACTGTTGTTGTTTATTTACATACATTCAGTGGAATTATAAACGTTTAGGATTGTACAATTTTTATTGAAATCTGATTTATAAATCTGATTTAAAGTGTGAACATGGAAATTTTTAACGTGCAAATTATGGTTTGTGAAGACTGTTTTTCGTGAAAATTTTGAACATGCAAATGGTCTTAATTTATCAATTTACCTGAATGTAAAAATATATATAATTAAATTATTCATGGAAATGGTGTTCATTTATAAATTAAAACGTTCTTTACCACGAGTAATTATGTTTTTAGTAGGAAAATGAACAGCGAAGTGTCCGTATGGATGAAATTCAAAAATCGAATTCACTGTCAGAATTTCCAAGAGAAGAAGCAAATGGATAAATTAAACATAGATAATCAGGTAGAAGTCACAGAAAGACCGAAAAAAATCTGTCGTGAAAAGAAGCTTGTAAAGCCTAATCATTGAAAAAATCTATTATATATATGATCATACATGGATCTATTCATGAACTTATTATACCATTCTCACCATAATGAGAAGGTATTGGTTTTATGTGAAAATTGACTTTCGCGGAATTTATGAAATCTCCACGTTTTTAGACCTCCTTATTCCGAAAAAGTAGTTTTTACGTTGGTGTCTGTCTGTCTGTTGTCGTCGTCGTCGTCTGTATACACGATAACTTTCGAAAGAATTGTAAGCACGGTTTCTTGTAGTAGGCAAAAAATGGAACAATCTGTCTTTATGACTTCTTTTCTATAAAAACAAAACTGTCAGAGTTGTGGCAATTTCAAATTTCGAAAATATAAACGAAAATGAGAATTTTTAGCGTAACCACGCAAGATATGAAAAAAAGTTTAGAGAAATAAAATTTTCCTATTTGGGAGCCCTCCAGGATGATCTTCACAACCTTTCGAGTTTATCGAAAAAAAGAAGATTCTAATTTTGGTCGCACAGAAAATAATGGAAAATAGAAAGATTCATTTTTTGGTCGAACTATGCAAGTACGGGAAAATATATATGAACTGATTTTACGCAACAAAAAAAGATCTACAAATCTGGTGAAATCAACTTTTTAAAAGGAAAAGTAGATTTTGCTTCATTTATGAAAAACCATAAAATGAATTTATTTCAATCAGGAAAAATAACTATAAAAATAAGATACTTAGATTTTCGAAAAATTGACTAAGGCTAACATTGGAGATTGATAGAGAAAAGTTATTCACTCCGAAAAAATATCTGTAAATTTGTTATAATTTTTCCCATTGGACAAACTTTGATCGAGTGCGCAGCACGAGACACGCGATGAGAATGTATTCTTTAAAGCCGGAAAGCTTTAACAAAAGGGAATTCACACTCATCAAATTAAAGTAGTAGAAATTTCGCTTTTGAGTTCTCAAGCTCTATATAAAACTGTAGGGAGGTACAGAGGCCGAGCGCATAGCCCGAGGTAAATTCATAACCGAGCGCGGAGCGCGAGGTAAGATTACCATCGAGCACGAAGCGCTAAATTCGAAAGACGCGCGCCGTAGGCGCGCTCAAACTTTCGAGCGAAATTGAGTTAAATTCTTATTATTGAGAAAATTTGCGTTAATGTTAAATTAGGAACAATCGTATATTCTGTACCAAAGTTGGTTGTAACGACTGCAGAAAACGTATAATATCCAAAAATTACTATCACTTGTTATTACAAGGCTGTTAGTAATATTATTAAATAAAATTATGATATTAACACAGAAAAAGAAAGTTATTTTCTACGTGAAATCTCTCATTTTCGAACTATAATCATAGATTGATTTATTTTGTCTGAAAGAAAAAGATGATGAGATAAAGCGTGGCGTCAAAAAGCTACACAAGCCTTTAAAATAAATTTGTAGCTTGCATACTTTCATAAATTCTTTTTTAAGGTAATAAATCTAACCTCAAGCACAAATTAAAATTTTGAAAATATTTTCTAAAAAAATTTACTTTCCCCAAAACTTCCCTGCATTTGCAGAATGACCCATATAGGATTCGTATATGATCAGATTTGAACTGAGAAAATCATGCGCTTCTTCTCGTGAAGAGTAATAAAGTGAGTGATAAATTCATATTTTGCAAAGATCTAAGAACAACTCTTGCTGCATGTTAGGAAAGTCATGAATCATACTGTATCTTCTGAAAACATGATAGAAAAAAAATTGGACATATGTTCTTGTAAAAAGCAGTCAGGGTAGGTTAGGCAGGAAATTTTCTTCTCATAGTATATTTTTATTTGTGCTTTAAAAGATTCTAGTCAATTTTACAGATCCTTTGTTTTAGTTTACATTTATTTCACATTATTGCGTTATCGATTCTCAAATCCAGCTTTATTTCATTGCGTCATACAGTAAAATAACAGTTGAACCGAAAATGTTTGATTTCTATTTATTCCAGAAATACCCTTTTAGAATTTATTATCATTGAACACTCGGATAGGAACTGAAATATTTATTACCTGATATTCCGAACATCAATGCAGTTCGATGTAGGTAATGAAGACTTTACAAAATACGAGCGTAAGAAGCAGGAGATGAAAAATATTTTGGGAAGTGAATAAAATTGAGAAATTTTCTCATCTTATCAATATTTACTGCAATGATTCAAATATTTTTCTAAAATAGAAATTGTGTCCTTTTGGGAAATACATTTTTTCTGGAAATTTACATCGTATTGAAATCCAACAATTTTCAGCAGGAATCCCTATTAATCTTCCGAAATCAATCAAATGATGCGAATTACCTATCATTCAATACATCAGTTCGTCTTAGAGCCCACAAAGTACGTGATCAATTCAAAATTTACTAGTTCTTCTGTCACAATGATTTTTGACTGATCAAATATGCTGTCTGACAGGATGGTACAGTGACATTTGCCAAATACAAACAGTCAATCAAGGGAAACATCAGACTCGTGTTTGTCACTTCCTGTAACATTAGTCCTAATCGATTAATTGTCATTTAGCCTGATGTTCAACCTGAAATTCGTACCCGAATATTCGCATCAGGTACGTGGGGGAAACAAAAGGAAGAAGGAAGGCAAACGTTCCAGCGACGCCAATTTTTTTATTTTTTTATTTTCAGATTATAATTATCTTAACTTCATATTTTTCAACAATATATGCAAATCTGCTCGTCTGTGTTGAAACAACCTACTTTAGGACAAGCGATAAAGTGGGACGTTTAATATAGACGTAAACGTGATATTCAAGTATTACTTTGACATTCCGAGTTGGAGGTGAGATTGGGGGAAGGGGGTAGTATAAAAGGGGAACATTTTATGTGCGTAATACTTAAAAGGCCTCACAAAACTCAAAACCGAATTTGATGATTATTGGAGTCATCCTGTTTTTTGAAGCTGTTCCTCTTCAGGGAATTCGCATAGATTTTTCGCGTTCCGTTTGAGATTGCAAGATGTAGAAATTGAATCAGAGCGCCATTCTTTAAATCCTTGTACTGAAAGCTTATTCAAAATTTTTATAGAATGTCGATTTTGGATACTACTTCTAAATAAATAGCCTTTATGCTGATATATGTTATGAGGAGCGCACTACAAAAGCAGAAAATTTCATATGATGACTAGAACCAGAGGTATCCAACGCGTGAGCAACAGTGTAAATAACTGTCACTCGTCAATCCCCTTTCTTACCATCTTGGATGCGTTCATGCGGTGATCGAGATGTAGAAAGGGGTCCTCGGCGTCCGGGCTGTGTGAACAGTGCGCGCAAGTAGGCGTGGTCAGGCGTAGTCAGACGAAGCCCGTGGTGGAACGAGGAGAGAATTCTCGATGGAGCGCTCGGAGAAAGGGAAGGAAGGAGAAGCGCGTCAACCTTGCGTTGGACACCCCTGCTAAAACCATTTCGAATGAGGCAGACAGTGCATTTTTGAGTTATACAGGATCAGTCGCCTCTTTATTGTGTTGTTTTTCGAGAAAAATAAGATGCCACGTTGTATACCGTTCACCTTTATAACCCCTGACCCAAATAAGATGTCTAACTTTAATGATTATTCGACATTTCTCTTTCAATGAACTTCTCTCTGCCTCTGGTTCTCCTTCAATATTCTTGGAACACATAACCGTAACACACGCGATGCTCACTGACGCGCACTGATGGAATCGCTCGTTCAGATTTTTCCCACACAGAATATTTGATAATGGTCAACTCTACGACGCTCGCAACGCTGTCCTCCAGTCTCCACCCTCAGACCATTTCATCACCGACCAAAATTTTCTGGAATACTACATATATCGAAAGGACTACAATTAAAATCCCAGTGTATAGAAGATTAACAAAATGGCAGCGGTTTCTCTACAAATATTCAACGTTGATTTTTCCCAAAATAACATTTTTTCGCTGAGTTTTTTATTCTCAGATTTGACTGTTGCGAGGGAGGTATTCCGTGAGGTTTCCCCTTTTTTAACGAATTAAGATCAAATCAAAAATATTGTGAGAAAAAACATCACGCATTCTAAAAAGGTTCTACAAAAGATAGCTCCTACTCTAGAAAGATTGCATCGTCCGCAAGAAAACTTGAAAAATATAATTTTTCAGCAAGAAAATTCTTGTGACCACGAAAATGATTTGGTCTGCTTTGAACTTAAAGGATCATTATTTTGACCAAGCTATTTTTTATGAACTTTCTAAAGTGAGGAATTTTTTTCTGAACACTTTTTCGAAGAGCTTCATTTTTGTAAGACAAATCCTAAAATTACATTTTTCTTTGAAATAAATTCTAAAGATCAAAAAACTACTCTGACAGGCATAATAATTAAATAATGCCCAGCTGATATTCCTGAAAATCGAACTACTGATGTTCAACGGAAAAACCTCAGTAGGTTCTTCCATGGGATAGCAGCCTAATACATTCCAGCAGAAAAAAGGTAGGGTATTAAGAAAAATACACTATTCATGTTTCCAGGAAAACCGATGCTTCTTGGTTCATTTTCGATGTTTTGTTGATTTTTTTTGCGGATCTCAAAAGAAGACAATTGAAGCTACTTGTTTCAGAGAAGAAAACTCAAATATATCACTTTGATCGGAATTGATAAAGATCGGGAGACTAAATGTTGTTTCATTGAAAAACAATCACAAAAATAATACACCAAGCGGTAAAATACATGCCTATCATTTTCCATAAATAGCAAAATATTAAAGGGGCGAACGATTCTGTGACCTAAAGTTGCACAACCTACCTGATGAGGAAAAGATTAGGTCTAGTTTCAAATTTGGTGACTTGTTTTCTGGAGATCTGAATTAAGATTCCTATTCAAGCTCCTCAAAGACATAAAACATTATTAAAGATTTTATACTGTTCAAGATTTTGCGAATTTGCTTAGGACCAAACATCTTCCATAATTCCTTCGAATGTTTGACACTTTAAATGTCAATAAATGTTGGCAGTAAGTATCGATATGAGAAAAAATTAATTTGTTGTATTCAATTTTTTTCAATTATTGAATGACCAGTCACTAACAAGAACTGCATATATGTATGCAGACTGACGTAACCCCAATCATGAAAACTTCCATCCCCGAAAGTTTTCTCTTGGACTAATTTATTTAAATTTGTAAATATAAAAAATAAACATTGACTCATTTCTTGTAAAGATAAACTTAATTTAAAATCCTCCCAAGATGCAAGAATATTTCCCGTATTGACGACACAAGCAAATTCTGTATCGAGGCATGAGTATATTCACTGAAAGAATGTTGAATGTTTCCGAACAGAAAACGAATACATGTGCGCAGCGCCGAGAATGAAATAGCTTTCCACTACAATCTAGAAAACGTTATGCTGTTGAATTCTCGTATGGTATTGCGGGTGGATAGTGGGTACTCAGGGAATTCACAATTTTGCTACACGATCCAGTAAAGCATCAGTGTTGGTTATTTGGTTTGTGTTCTTCGTCTTTAGAGTAATTTGAACTGAATCCACATTTGCAGGTATGACAATAAATTTCTATGAAACTCAATTTGAATGTGAGAGTGATTTTATCTGTAAATCATATTGATGAGAAATCGAGATTATTAATTTGAAAAATTTATAGGGCTGGCTCTACCATACACACTCACCGCTTACCAGGGGGCCAGTATCGGGGGTTGTGGTCCTCAAGCGCTAGCAATTAAAGATCCAGTTCGAACCAGATTTGAAGCGACGACTGACTAGGCGAAGGTAAACACTCAAGACTGTATGTATAGTCTCGTGAATACGTGCGTCGCAAGTCTCCAGTAAACAATTTCTATACTACGCATTACGGTACTGCCTTTTCAAGGCTGATGGGCTGTCGTGCTGCGTCGTGCAAGCCTCAGGGGGAGGGACAGAATCACTCAAGCATAAAGAGCCGAGAAACTGGCCTTCTGCAGATAGGCGCCCAGGAAAGCGGTGAGTGTATACGAACTAGACAACCGCTTTGGGCGGTAAAATTTAGGAGGCGGCGAAATCGAAATGGAATTTTATTTTTAGCAGGATATTAAAAAAGTTTATATGTATACGTGCATTTTTGTGTATATGATAGAAAATCGCCAACAAGAATATATGTTAATTGTGCGTTCTCCATTATTACTTTCGCGCACCATGTATATAAAATATCCTCATCATTCTAAAATTACCGCTAACAATAGAGGCGCTGCCTAGTGGCGTTATATATACATACATAGATCAGAAATCTTGCACAATTCACACAATAGTAACACAAAACAAACTCCTGTGTGTTTCTATTGATAAAATACCTATAAACATATTATTACTCGCCTGATGACCTAATTTAACTCTTACGAAGAGTGCGAACTAATCCCTGGCAAGATTCAAATCGGCATTTGTTGGTGGAATTCAGACGTTTAATAATTATTCGAAAGTGTGCTCTCTTAGTTTGAACCCGTGAAATTTTCACTTTTTCAATCAGTAGTCCTAGTCCTCACTGGTAAATCAGTGACTTTTCCCATTTTCACTAGCGAATCAGTGAATTGTAACAAAGGATTTTGGAAAAGTTTTCACTGAATTTAATTAGTGGCATCAAAACCACTGGTTCTCTAGTGATAT
>WSXT02119194.1:0-10988 GCA_011762715.2 Neuroterus valhalla | reverse complement strand
ATTATGATTTTTTTGCGGTTTTTTTAACGCAGATTGTTTCAAATACATGAAATACTACTTTATACTGATAATTAGATATTCATATTAATTGTTTAAACAATTTATTATTGTTTTTAGTAACAAAAATAATTGTTTGAACAATTGGTTAATAATTTTAGCAATATTCTCTTAGAATAATGCTTTAAAGTTACGGTTTTTATCTGAAATTTTCAACTTTTTATCCACTTTTATCCTAAAGTAAGTAATCATATAATTTAATTTAGCAAAAATATTTGTTTTAACAAATTGTAAATTTTTATAGCTATCTTCTTCCAGATTAATACTGCATAGTTGCGGTTTTTTCCTGATATTTTTAACTTTTCGTCACTTTTCAATTAGATTGAAGTAACAATTATTTCATGTTGAAGAATAATTATTTTAACAATTTATCATCATTGCTAATAATATTTTCTTTGCTTGATGATAAAAACTTGCGGTTCTTTCTGAAATATTTAACTTTTTGACCACTTTTCACTTGTAGTGAGTTATTATTCCATTAAATTTAACAACAAAAATTGTTTAAACAATTTACTATTGTTCAAGGCTTTCTCCTCTAAAATGAGTGCTAAAAAGTTGCGGTTTTTTCTAAACTCTTAGGCTTTTTGTCCACTTTTTACTTAGTGAGTTAATAACTAATGCGAGTTGCCGAACATGCTTATTTGAACAATTTATTATATGTTTATAACCATTTTCTCTGAGATAAGTGCTAGAAAGTTGTGGTTTTTTCTGAAATGTTTAATTTTGCACTGAATGGAATTTGAATACAATTCAATTAAATTGAATTAGATTAAATTGATTTAATTGTTGGTTGAATTAGATTGTTTTTTATTCAAAAATAATTTTTTTTTTAATATCAACCGTTGATTTCTTGATTAAAAATTTATATTTTCAGGTCGAATATTCAACTCTTTGGTTAAAAGTTGAAGAATTTTCTTAAAAATTCAATTTTTACGTAGGAGATTCATAATTTCAGTAGGAAATTAGAAATTCAAATTTCACTGAATGGATCCAGCTTTTTTATTTTATTTAATTTTTTTCGTAACATTGAGAAAAGAACAAAAAAAAAATTACTTCAAACAGTACAATACTATTTAAAATATGATGCTCTCTAAAGATTATTTATTATTTTTTCACAACTAAAAAAGTAAACCAAAGTTAAACATTTCAGAAAAAACCGCAATTTTTTTAGCACTAATCTAAGAGAAGATAGCCATAAACAGTAATAATTTATTGTAAACAATTATTTTTGTTAAATGATAATAAATATTTACTCACTTCAAGTGGAAAGTGGGCAAAAAAGTAGAAATTTCAGGAATAACCGCAACTTTTTAAAACTAACCTAAGAGAAGATAGCCATCAACAATAATAATTTGTTTGAACAATTATTTTTGTTAAATTAAAATAAATGTAACCTTACTTCAAGTGAAAGGTGGGCAAAAAGTAAACAATTTCAGAAAAAAACCGCAAGTTTCTATCATTAGGCAAAGAAAATATTATTGGCGATGATAATAAATTGTATCAACAATCATTTTTTTTTAATGAATTGTTTATTACTTTAATCTAATTGGAAAGTGATAAAAACCTCAAAATCTCAGGAAAAAACCACAACTATGTAGTATTAATCTAGTTGGAGATAGCTATAAACATTTACGATTTGTTTAAACAATTATTTTACCTAATTAAATTAAATAATTGCTTACTTTAAGCGAAGAATGGACAAAAAGTTGAAAATTCCAGAAAAAAAACCACAACTTTATAGCATTATTCTGAGAGAATATTGTTATAATTAATAACAAATAATTCAAACAATTATGTTTGTTAATTTTAATTTATTATTACCTCGCTTCAACTGAAACGTTGAAAATAAGTTGAAAAATTCAGAAAAAACGTAGACTTTTTGACGCTTTTCTAATAGAAAGTTGCTAAAAATAATAATCAATTGAATAAACAATGTAAATAAACATCTAATTATCTGTACAAAGTAGTATTTCATGTACTTGAAACAATGTGCTTTAAAAAAAAAACGCAAAAAAATCATAATTAGTGCCAAAAACTCGAAAAACCCATTTTTTCACTTATGGGGGTTTTTTGGGACCCTATAAAACAGACTTATGGGAGTGATATTTGAAAAGTAATATTTTATTCGCATTTTGTGACTAATTGTGAAGAGAAATGGTTCATTTTGAACTCGATTCACCTAATATTAAGAATTCTGAATAAAATTTACAAAAGCGTCTTTTTTTATGGGAAATACGTGTTAAACTTCATAGGGCTTGCGCCACCTCTAAATATTGAATTAAAAACAAATAAATAAAAAATCCATTTATTTTTTTGTGGATTCGAACGAATTCTGGGGCGTTTTCATGAAAATTCTTTTAAAAAATTTTCTAATGCATTTTTGGACCACCCATGCGCCAATCGAGCTGCAAGCGGACACAACCATGTTCAGTTCGTTAGGTCTCTGGTTTGAAATATTCAATTTTAATCAACGGAAATTGAGTCTTCTTAAAAAAAGTATTCAACATGATTTGTGGTTTTTCTCATCCTCGCAAAGATACAGAGCAAAAAATACGCTGCATACTTTTTTTCATATCACTTCGTAATGTTCTAATAGCTATATCTTCGCGCTTACTGTAGATAACAAATTTATTCGAAAATCAGTTTACGTAGAATTTTTCAAGCTTTTCGTAAGATATCAAAGTAGATGCAGAAATAGTAAAATGTGCAGTGATTTTCTATAAAAACCAGTAAAAACACTATTTTCGCATTTTTTTTATAATATTACATCGATATTACACTTTTTTTTTTTGGTCTGTTTTGGACGTACTAAGAACAATTAACCTACAAAAAATTGAGAAGAATCGGGTTTTCTTTCCATTCCTTTCACCGAATATTTCCGTTTTTGATTAAAATTAGTTAATTTCACCGTGAAAAATGAAGTTAAGAAAGAAAGGAAGATGCACAAGGATATAATTCTTTTTCGAAATAATATCTATCGACACAAATATTCAGTAGACTGAGAAATATAGGGATCGTAAAAATTTGAACGTTACTCGAATAAGATATTTGATAGAAAATATAAACTTGTTTACTCCAACCGTTATAATTTTCACAATAAAATTCAATAAGTGTCGCAAATACACTTGAAAATTAATTTTTCACTTATGTTTTTTTAATTTCTATCCATAATTAACTATTGTTTTTTTTGTGTTAAAAAATTAATTATCACAAATCTCTATAACTTTTCATGGAGTAATTTTGATTGTATACTGATTTCACTTGTTTTAAGCTTACTCATGTAGAAACGAGAGATCTGTGTGAATCGTTGAACTTAATAGAACATTCAGAATGTTGAAGAATCAAGACTTGCACGCTTGATCTCAAGAGAAAATTAGTATTCGCTTCGCAAGAGAGCGGATGGTATTTTTTGTTTCCAGATTTCAATCCAGAAAACATTTGCGAAATTTAAATTTTTTTCTAGGAAAAAAAGCCTAGAAAGTTCGTGTCAGGTTTAAAATATGTGAAATTGATCCATCAATGTTGAAACTAATTAGAATTTGGTAGAATGACCCGAGATTTTGATTCTAAACAGAATTCCACTCGATAATTACTATTATTAGTTCATATTTACAAATTTTGAGATTTTTTTAATCAGAGGCTGCAAACAGCTAGTTCCTACAGAGTGGTCAGTTGTTCGTAAATATTCCAGAGTATAAATTATATAAATTTCGGGAAATTTCCCTTTTTTCCTCCGTCCTCGAAAATCTTCCCCTTTCCTATCAAATGTACGATGCTTAAAAATACAACATTTGAATTACGCGGCTTGATCTCAGTTCGAGTAAAACAAATAAATATATTCGTCTACGTTAATCTGTAATGGAAAATTATAAAATAATGTAAACAATGCTTTTTAAATATTTGGAATTTTTTATATCATTCATATTGAGTTGGAAGAAATAAAAATCAAGAGTGTAGATGAAATCTGAGTGTTAGTTAACGATTTTAAAAATTACTTCAAAGTCTGTCCCAAAAGTTGTTAGTCTTGTCACGCTGAATTGCTATCTCAGGTTAGAATTCAGAAATATTTGTTCTATTCTAACCATCAATAGAACGGTTTGAAAATGTTCATTTTCATACTTCCATGGAATTAAGTACATTGTTTAATCCAATAAACGACATTGACTTCCATTTAGAGTTAATAATGATAATTTTTTATGCGTAATCTCTTCTCCAAAATATCACGATTATTGCACGTGACATTTTTTATATCATTAAGCCTATTCCGAACGTGGCATGGCCGTTGGCCATAATTAATATAATAAAAATAATAAATAATGTTTGGAGAAGGAGTTGTATCGACCTTTAGTTGAAAGAATACTTTTTTTTTGAATAAATAAATAATAATTAGGTAACTTCCAATAAATTACTTTCGAACAAGAATGTTCAATTCTTTACTTAGATCGCTTATATTTCAACCACAAAAAAGTTTTATTTAAAATAAAAAAAGGTTGAATTCTTCAAGTAAAGATAAATTCTCAAGAGAACAGTTGGATCTCCAACCAAAACAGATAATCTTACAAACCAAGATGATGAATTTTCAACGGAATAGATGGTTCTTTACCTGGAAAAGATGAGTTTTTGACTAAAAACGGAAAATCTAAATTTTCTGATGAAAAAACTATTTCCCGCGAAATGAAAACTACGTTTTGACAAAATACTCTAATTTCCAATCAAAGAAATGAATTTCCAACTCTAATATTAATTAATCTTGAAAAAAAAGTTAGTGCAAGATTTAACCGAGTAGTAGTTGAGTTGGCTACCGAAAAACAGAATTTTATGGATAATTAACCTTTATACATTTAAACTTGAACTGTTTTGATAGGAAATCCAAGTATTTGTTCAAGATTCGCTTCTTTTGGTTGAAAATTTGTCTTTCTGGTTGAAAGTTAATTGTTATTGTTGGAAATTCAACTGCTTGGTTGAATGTTTATCTGCTTCTTTAAAAATGTATTTCTTTGGTTGAAGATCCATATAAGTTAAAAATTCATATCTTTGTTTAAAAATCTAGGTATTTTTCAAAAATTTGTTTATTTCGGTAGAAGATAATTCGTTTTGATTGGGAATGTATTAATTTGTTTGATTCAACTAATCTGGTTAAAAATATATCTTTTCTTCTAAAAATTAATGTATCTGGTGAAAAAATCGTTTCTCATCGTAGAAAGCTCATCTTCCGTAAAATATAAAATGAGGAAATATTCTAAAATGATGAAATCACAATCAAATGAATTGCAGAAATAGTAACTGTTCTTATATTTTCACATATTTTCATCCGATCTGCAAATATTCCAAAAAGATTTTCATGAAAAACATTTTTTAATTATTTCTACATGTAGAAATCAATGTTGAAAAACTACAAGAAAATTCGAAAAACCACGTTGCATGGGGGGAGGGGGGGAGGAGGTCGAAATTCGTATGAAATTGCGTTACATAATACTTGAACGGCCCCCTAGATACATTAAAGAATTCGGTTCATAAAATTGTTTTCAAATCCAAAACAGTTCTTATTTTTGAACATATTTTAATGTTTGCATATAATAATAACAATGATAATAATAATAAAAATAATGAATCTAATAATAATCTACGTGTGAAGGATTTTAAATAAGAAACTTTTTATAACACATCCATGTTTTCAGGCCTTTTCGATGTCAGTGAAGCGCGGCTAAAGCTCTACTTTTCACTCCCTAGGGAGTAAAAAGTATGTTTTACTTTCTAAGGAGTGGGAAGTGACGTCAGAGATGAATAATGGAAATTATACATCTATAAGTTTCCATTTTACGACAATCATCCTATTCACCGTAAAAACTTTGAGAGAATTCTGGTTGGAAAAAATAGGTTTTTACGGTAATTTATGGAAAGTTATCATACAGAATTTGGAAAATAATCGTAAATAACCGGAAAATGGTAATTTATGAAAATTTTAAAATTCAATTTTGGGTTACTTATCTTAGGTTACCATAAATTACTTGTAAAATTACCATAAATGACCGGAAAGGTCCATAAATTTTCGGTAAATTTATAGAAAATTTTCAAAAATTATTTGGGGTAATCTATCTCAAGTTACCATAAATTGTCTGCGAGAATACTATAAATTACGGAAAATTTTTCATAAATTTTCCGGAAATTTCTAAGATTGAATTTCGGGTGATTCATGGTAAGTCACCATATTTCCCTGTAAAATTACCATAAATGACCGAAAATTTCCATAAATTGCCGGGAATTTATAGAAATTTTTCAATCAAATTTTGAACTTCTGAACTTCTTTGCGATCATGCTACTATTTTTCGAAAACCAATTTTGGCTAAAATCATGGCTCTATTTCGAGAAATGTCTTAAATCAACCATCCGTAATAGAAAATTTCGTATGCGCCAAGGGAGAAAATATACTATTCTTTCTTCAATTTTACTACACAGAAATATTATTTCTTTTTTTGTTTGCCAAACAAGCATACCTATGAAAATATAATTTTAAAAAAAGCTTAAACACTCCAACATAAATTATAATATATATTTATTATTATTATTATACCTTTAAGCCAAATCTCTTTCGAGGCAAGCGCAACTAGTTTACTCTTTATCATTGTAAACGAATTATTGTTGGTTAATTTTCACACTAAGGAGGTCACCAGTTTCCTGTAGGGTAGGAATACACATATACATGCATATACACATTATATATAGTTCAAAAAATACCAGTTCTCAATAAACAAACAATGTCATCATAAATTTCAAGACAAAACGTAGACAAAATAGCAATAGAATTATATTTTCAATAAAATTCTCAGAATTCAGAAAAATTATTAAATTTGAAATGTGAATGAATCAAATCTTTAGAGCTAACGTCATTCATTTTGTTACTCTTTTTCGTTCCATGCCGGCCAGAAAAGGGTTATATTCGCATAATTTTCAAAATAGTTTTGAATAAGAACCAGACGAGTTCCCATCGAAAAAATGGATCGGACGTAAAGAGCTGGATAGTGGACAAAACTCCCAGAGACAAATCTCCCACATATATTTCCCTCAAATCTGAAGTTGGTTTTTTACATTAAAAAAATCATTCAAGAATGTGATTATCGAGATAACGAAAAGAAGAAAAATTGAATCGCGAATAAAAAGTAAGTTCACATAGCGGTTGCTAGGGGTGATAACATTTTTGAATGACTGTTTTATGCAAAAAGCCTACTTCAGATTTGTAGGAGATATTTGTGAGAGATTTGTCTCTGGGATTTTTGTCCACTATCCGAAAAAGGAAGCTTTGAACAAGGCGCCGATTTTCACAAGCCATATTTATGTAAAAAGGTACGGGATTCTCTCAACTTTTCATCAAAATTAATAATATTAGGGACATATATTCTATACAGAGTTGAATTTCATTATTTTTATTCCACATTAACGGAAAAATATGAAATTAAAAACCTCGAAATTTGACATTTTAGAGCAGTATTTTCTAATCACTTTTAGTACTTATATTATTTCTCAAATAAGAATATATCGTTACTATATGCATCTGATATTCATACAGAATAATATATTTTTAGTTTGATTCAAAATATCATATGCTTTTTAACAAAATAACAGCATTCCCTAATGCAGTTCATGCCATTTTCTCAGTGCATATCATCATTCAAAATTCAATTTTTCAGAAGGAATCAAATATTATTACTTATACATAGTGAAATTCGACTCATAAACATCCAGAAACATACATTAGTATCCAATTTTTTTGGAACTACGATCTATTCTGGAATGACCCACATTATAACTTTTTATCCTAAAATTCAAATGAAAAACTTAAGAAATGTTATAAGAACAAGTCTTACAAGACTCTCTAACAAGGAGATCGAATCCTCTAGTAACTGCCGTAGAGGTCTTTATTAAATTGTAATTCTAGCGAATAAAGTTTGTAAATAAATGGAATTTAAAACGTGACTATGATAAAAAATTCTCATTGGCCTGGGAAGTTGGATAAAGGGGTCACAAGTACTACTATACAGTCTCTTTGATCTCAAAGGGTCGCCAGTCGCTCGAGCCAACGCACAAAAAAAAAAATAAAGAAAAATATAAAAGTGCACTCACGCATTCAATGCAAAGCAGATGTATGCTTCACCACGTGAGACGCGCCGTAATTAGGGTTTCGACCTGGGACATATTGCTGGTGATGATCGTGATCTGTCTTTGTTACAGAATCAATCTCGAAGGGTGAAGAGGCAGTGTCAAAATGAGATACAAGGTAAGCATCTTTCTTTTTATTAAAATTTCAATCGTTTTTTTTTATGATTCAAATCGTTTCGTTTTTTTATTAAGATTTCAATCGCAGTTGTCATATTCGTCATGCAGAAAAGTCAACCCCTTATGTCGCCATATTTGAATTCATGCAAAGTGATTCATTATTCAGTTAAGGGATGCTCTCGAGGCCTAAGAAAGGAAGCAATCTTGAGAACCAATCAGGGTGTTCAGAATATTCCAATTCATTTTGCATAGCAAGAATGCAGTCTTGTATGCAGAATGCATTTCTTATGCAAACTGCATTCCACCCTGGAGTGAGTCATTTGATTTCGGGAAATCAATTTTTTTATTTTCTTAGAATGGAGTGAATGTACAGAATTTATAACATTTGAAAATTTAAAAATTGATAAGAATATTAGAATTTATAATTATCCAACACGACTTGCGGAATCTGACATTTTTTTTCGAAGAATTGAAAAATTTTAGAACAATTATAATTTGACGCATTCACATGAAAAGAATATTTATTAATGGAGAAATCTTTTCATTCTTTTAGCAGCAATTAACCTCAGATTTAGACGTTCAAAATATTACAAAGTTTAAATTGAAGGGTTTGAGTTCAAAGAATTAACTGAGGTCCAAAATTGAAGCATTAAATTGGAAACAATTGTGAATCAAAATTTTCACGAATGACAAAGTTTCAACTAAATGCGCTTGAAAATTGAGCAATTTCAATTCAAGCGTTTTGGGACTGAACAAATTGGAGTTTAAGCGTTTGAAATTGAATAAAATGAAAAATTCGAAGCGCAGGATGGCGACTTGACCAGGAAACTGGGAAAAACCGGGAATTTTATTGAAAATCGGGAATTTACTTGACTCGACCTAGTCTATTAGAAATTCTACCGAAAAAATACGAGAAATGGTCGCTTCCTTTTCATGAATAAAAAATATATATCATCATTTGATTCAAAGAACGTAACGTGAGATTTTTGTAGCTGACTCAAATTTGATAATCGAATTGATGATAGCCAAAACCTACAGGAAGAATTATTATCTTTATTTTTTCAAAACAAATGTATTTATCAAGTTTTATTTGCTTTTCCTCAATTATCTAACCTGGGACAGGAAATTTCAGAAAATAATTATAGTTTTTATTTCAGGGCAGGGAGTTTCAGTGAAGAAGTATAATTTCAATTGGAACAGGGAATTTTTTTAATAGAACGGGAACTTTTTGAAATAATTATAATTCGGATTCAGAAGAGAGAAATTTTCAAAAATCGTTCCTCCAATTGAAAATTCGTCATAATTTTGAAGTTCCCTCTTCTGAATTTTGAATAAAGAAAGTACTTCAAGTAGTCTTTCGAGTAGAAGTAGTATTCCGAAGAAGAAATATTTCTGAATATTGATAGAAAGCTTGTTTACATTGTTTATTGCAAATTCATCTTTTTTAAGTTAAAAAATCAACTACTTCTTTGAAATTAAAACTTGTTTGTTGAAAATCAAATTTTCTTGTTAAAGTTGCATTATTTCGATCCAAAATTGATATTTGGTTGAAATTGAAACTACTCTGTTAAAAATCAATTTATCTTTTTTTTTATGAAAGTTCAAGAATTTAGTTGAAAATTGATTTTCGGATTGAAAAATTAAACTATTTCTTCAAGAATTTATGTACTTCGTGGAAAATTGACCTTTTTTTGTAGAAAATGATTTTTTATCGTTAAAAATCCATCTTTTTGCCTAGAATACATCTATTTCGTTGAAGATTTATCATTATACCTGAAAATTCATCAGTTTAGTTAAAAATCAATTTCTTCAACTGAAAATTAAACTGTTTCATTTTTAGGTGAAAATTGACCTTTTCTTCTAGTTCGAAATTCGAAATTTCAGTGGAAATTTGCCTTTTTGAATTGAAAATTCAGTTATTTCGTTGAAACTTCACATATTCGCTTGAAAAATCGATATTTTAAAAAAATTATCTTTTCCTCTGGAAGTTCGAATTTCAACTATTCTGTTGGAATATTGTATTTTTTGGTTAAAAATTAATATTCTGTCAAACATTGAACTATTCTAGTTAAATGTTCATGATTTCAGTTTAAATTTCGTCTTTCTGGTTTAATTTTCAACTAATTCAGTTTAAAATTTACAATTTCATCTGATTCTTCATCACTTTGTGTATAAATGTAATAAATTGTTTGTTCGTTAGTTTTTTTTTGTTTGTCGAAAGATAGTTTTTTTTCAACTTAGTTTTCGTTGTCATAAGTAATTTTTCCCAACTAAAAATTCAACTCATTCCAATTAAAAATTCCATAGTTTCAGATAAAAATCTATTTATTTATTGAACATACATTTTTTTAATTTAAAATTTGAGTAATCAAATTTTCGCTGACGATTGATCTTTTTCTGTAAAATTTAATTTATCGGCTTTCAACTCAACTCCTTCAGTTAAAGATTTTTATTTCATTAAAAACAATTATGCTTGAATTAAAATTGTATTTTTGAACTAAAAATGTTACTGTTCCATCTTTGATTGAGAATAATGATTTTTTTACTTTGAAATTCAACTATTTTGTAAAAAAATATATTTTTTCTCAGAAAATGATTCTTTCTATTTGGAAAATTATCTTCTTGTTTGAATATTCACCTTCATGATTGAAAATTGATGT
>WSXT02119183.1:0-10988 GCA_011762715.2 Neuroterus valhalla | reverse complement strand
AATCCTGCAATATATTTTCTATCATTTTGAAAATCCTGTAACTTTTTTAAAAAAAAAAAAAAAAATTGCTCATCGGACTAAGATTGTTTTTTATCCTGGGCTCGCTGGTCAGTGTCAAAGCTGGGCCAGGCCAGACCTTCCGAACTAAACGGTCTAGATAGCATCAGGCCTAGGCCAGGCTAGCGTCAGACCTGGGCCAGACCAGATCTCCCAGACTAGATAATCCAGACCTGGGCCAGACCTGCAACCAGACTGCCAGGCCATTGTTCCACACGAGTTTTTTCGGTGTATCCTGGCATAAATCTCTTGCTTCTTTTACATCCATGCATCTTTTCAGACAGGATTTTGTGTTTCTAAGACTCTTTAAATTCCTCCTCTTGAGGGTCTCAGTCACACATTTTATCCATTCCTTTTTTGGCCTGCCTCTGGGTACGCTACCATTCACCCTACCAGATACACTTGCGTTTCTTCTACACCACATTCTTTGAGGACCCACTCATTACTCACTTTGTCCATTAGCGTTTTCCCGCACATATTACGCAGGAATTGCATGCCGACCTCATCTCAAAAAGGCGCCTGGGCAGCTTTTCCACTAGTGAACTGCGCATACGCTAAAATTGTAGGCGCACAGTCTCGTAAAATGAGGTCTTTTTGGCACCATTTAGAAGCATGAAAACAACAACTTTTGAGGTGGATGTTGCAAGAAATGTTATCTTATCTAGGAACAGCTTTTGAAAATTTATAACTAATGCTCATTCCTTGATTTAACCGATATTTGGAACGAGATTTGAATCTTTTCTCCGTGAACGGACAATAAAAAAAAACACCCAACTTTTGCCCGATTGGAGCATTGCACAGTGGTCCAGAAATTGGAAAAGCTGGCCAAAAGTAGAAAATGTTAATTAAATGGGCCGAATTTTCTCACTCGGGGGTTTTTGGGGTCGCTGATTACGAGTCTGGTGTCAAAAACTTAAAAAACAAAACGGCGGATCCACAATGGCGGACGAGTATGCTAAATACATTTTTTTTATTCTTTCCAAATTGGTGTAAGGGCGTTTTCAGGGTCGCTGGTTACGAATCTGAAGTCCAAATTTCCAAAAACAAAATGACAGATTCAAAATGGCGGGTAAGTATGCCGAACAAGTTCTCAATTCACTCTCAAAGTGGTACAAGGGGGTTTCCGCCTTCGCTGAGTACGAATCTGGACTAAAATTTTCAAAACAAATTGTCGGAACCAATATGGCGGTCGTGAATGTTGGATAAATTTTTTTATACTTTTATAATTGATATAAGGGGGTTTTCGGGGCCGCTGATTACGAATCGTAATCTGCGACCACAAAAACCCCCGAGTAAGAAAATTTGGCCCATTTTATGAACATTTTCTACTTTCGGCCAGCTTTTCCGATTTCTGGTTCACTATGCGCCATGGCGTGCATACGTTTTTTCACAAAAAAATGTATCCCGAAGCTGTATTGGCAGTTTTTGGCAACTGATTTTTACATATATTGAAATCATATGTATAACTATCATTTTTGATACTCAAGTTCAATGATACCTCGTAGAACTTTCAACTTAGCTCTTACTTTAGAGAAAGTTGAAAAAGTTTCCGGAAAATTTTTTGAATTTTAACAATGTAGAGGACAACAAACAAATAATATTAGAGAATATTACCTTATGAATAATAAAAAGTACTTTCTTTGCGCAGGTGAATCTATTACGTCACACTCAAATCGTTCAATCCATTCAAGTGTCCTGCACTGGCCAAGTAAACTATTTTTTTTCGTCAGGACGCGCGTATCGTGCAGCGTTTTCCGATCGATCGATTAGAAGAGATAAACCAACTATGAAAAGACATCTGCCCATACTAATGATCTTGGGCAATCCCAGGGGTATCCCTGAAATCATTTTTAATGTTAAAACAATCTTTCGAGTTACTTTTTTTTTTTTACTTTTGGCCAGCTTTTCTGATTTCTGGACCACTGTGTCATTGGTTAGGCTGCGCATGACAAACGAGAGAGGAGCGCAGTTGAAACGTGTTTGGGGTCTAAATGATAATTTGGCAATCTAATTGGGACACAGTCTGGCCTCAGCCGACTTTTCCACTCGGGCACTCGATCAAGATCCTTATGTAAAGAACAGTAGCTTGAAATTAATTTGACAGGTTGAACCAATCATCGATCTGAACTGGCGAGATCATTAGTCCAAGTTGACACTGGAAGCCATCCGGACGCTACATCTCAGGTTTTATAAATGATTCCGTGATTCGAAGGTGGAAAAAAGCCTCATTGATCTTGTCACTCAAACGGAGATACACAAAAAAATGAGGCAGAAATTTCGGGGTATCTTTAATAGAATCATAGAACGGGTTAGCAAAAGATTTCAAGGTCGATAAAAATGTAGAGACAATTAAGAAAAAGAGGGCATGGGAATCAAAAAGTTTCTCGAAGATTAATGTTGGGAGTTTGGAGATGAATTGATGAGGTTGGAAGAGGAAGTTGTTCGAGATAAGAAACTATTTTTTTGGAAAAAGAGTATTTATATTGATTTTTTCACAAAGGCTCATTCCTAATCAAATTTTGAACTTTTTTCTCTGGAAATAATTTTAAATCTTGAAATGTGCATGCAAATGTATGATATAAATATAATGTGAAAATAAATCTCAATTCTCATTATACATGCCATCTTATCAAAAAAATTTGGAGAATTTGTCACTTTTATAACTTTATTTTTTATCTCGCAATGAACGATCGGAATTAACTCGGAATCATTCATAATCAGTAGAGTGGCATCTGAAATCTATCTGATATCCAACAAGGAATGAAATGAATGAAATTCAAGTTAGAGAAAGAAAATTAACCAGGAACATTTTTTTTCAACAAAATAGTGAACTTTGTAACGGAAAAGTTGGATTTTCAACTTGAATAACGAATTTCTGGCGGAGAAGTAAAATCCAAACAGAAGATTTCAACTTTTAAACAAGTAGTTGAATTTTCAATCGAAAAGACGAACTTAAAACCAAGAAGATTGATTTCCTGCCGAAAAAATACATTCTGATCGTAGAATTAATTTTGAACAAAAGAAAAAAAAACAGAAAGCAATTTTTAGCAAAATAGTAAAAATCAAAAGCAAAGAAATGAATGAAAAAATTTGAAACAAAAAAGTTACATTTTCAAAAAAACAGTTGAATTTGCAACCAAAGAGATTGCGTTTCGACCAAGGGTATTAGTTCTCAACCAACAAAAAATCTGTAAAAAAAGATTAAAATTTTTAACTGAAATTAAGAATCCTGGACTAAAAAAATTATTTTTTAATGAAAGAGTGTCACTTTCAAACAAGTAATCGAATTTCCTACCAAAATCGTTGGAGCGTAAACAAAAATGTGAATTTTCAACACAACTGTTGACTTTCAAGAAAAGAATAAACATTTTAATTGTATGGTTTATTTACTTCGAGCGAAAGTGATAAATTTCTAAAGAATGTTGCAAATCCCTAACTGAAAAAAACTTACACACATATTTCCAAAAAAATAGTATAATTTTATTTTCAAGAGAAGAGATAAATTAAAGATTTTCGGAAGAGAAGAGAGATTCATTCTGCAATAATCAGTTGAGTTTCAAACAAAACAGATTAATTTTAAACCAAGAAGATCAATGTTTCACTGAAAATAAAACAGAAAAACAAATTTAAACAGAATATTCAAATTTTGAACCGAAGAGATGAATTTTCAACTTAAATAATGAATTTATAAACAAAAAAGAATATTTTCAACAAATCAGTTCAAACTTCAACCAATTATTTCAATTTTTAACCCCAATAAGTTATTTTCCAATCCAAAAACGCGAATTTTCGATAAAACTGTTGAGTCCTTAACACAAGAATGAACTTTCAACCAAAATATGTTTTGAAATTTTAACAAAAGAGAAAAATGTTCAATTTAAATAGTAAATCTCCAACTGAGATAAGGAAATTTCTAGTTTGAAAAATGATTTGAACACAAATAAAAAAAAAACAAATTTTCAACCAACTGGTAAAATTTTTAAGCAGAGAGATAATTTGAAAAAAAATTTAAAGCAAAGGAGTAACATTTCAGTTCACTGAGTTGAGTTTGAAAACCAAAAAGATGAATCTTTGAATCAAGAAAATCAAGATTCTACAAAAAAAAAATTCAACAGAATATTTAAATTTCCCACCAAAGAAATAAATTTTTAACTGAAATAATGAATCCATTAAAAAATCATTTTCATCCAACAAGTTCGAATTTCAAACAAATAGTACATTTTTCTTCCCAAACAGTTGGTGTTTGAATAAAAGATGTCAAATTTTCAACGTGAATTTTAACGGTTTTCAACGGAAAAATCAACTTTCAATCTAAAGATGTTTTCAAATTTGAACAAAATAGATGAATATCCCAGTAAAATAGCAAATTACCAACTGAATTAAGTACATATTTAGATATAGAAA
Organism: Neuroterus valhalla; assembly: GCA_011762715.2. NCBI lineage: Eukaryota > Metazoa > Arthropoda > Insecta > Hymenoptera > Cynipidae > Neuroterus > Neuroterus valhalla. Next base: position 6,527 of record WSXT02119183.1, on the reverse strand, counting down.
TCATTTGAACGCAAAAAAAAACGTTCAAATTGTAAAATTTGCAAGGAGAGTGATAATAAAAAAAATTCTTAACAAAGAGGTTAATTTCCAGAGGATAGTTGAAATTTCAACCAATGAAATGAATTTTCAATTGAGAAGATTGATGTTATGGAGAAAAACGTGTGTCGATAGAATACTAAAATTTTTAACTAAAAAGATAAATTTTCAACACAAATAATAAATTAATGAAAAAACAAAGTTTTTCTGCCGAACGAGTTTAACTAGTTCTTGAATTTTCTAACCAAATAGTTGAAGTTCAAACCCAAAAAGGTATATTGTTGAAAAAACTGTAAAATTTTCAAGGAAATAGGAAAATTCTAGAAAAAAATGAATCTCTTCGAATTTCCATCAGGAAAAGTAATTTAAAAAAAGTTACACTTTTAGAAAAATTTTTTCTGGTTATGGTTGAATCTATAGAAGAAAAAGTGGTTTTTCAAATCAGGAGTTCCATTTTCAAAGAACTAGTTGAATTTGCAACTAAAGAGATAAATTTTCATCCAAGAAGATTGACATTTTACAATAAAAGTAACGTATTTGGAACAAAGTATTCCAACTTTCCATAAAAAGATGAATTTTGTTTTAAACTGGTGAATTCATGAGTAAAGAAAAAATATTTTGAACTAAAATGCTTTAACTTTCACAAAAATGATTGGATTTTCAATCGAAATGAATTTGCTACCGAAAAGGGGAATATCCAGAAAACTATTCAAATTTCTAATACTTATTTTTTGATTATTCAGCAATTTTTTAAGTTTGCCGCTTTCAAATAAGAGTTATTGTTTTTGAAATAATAATAAAATATGTTTCTGTACAAGTATCAACTATCACATTTTCCTTTGGGAAGTTATTGTTTTAGCTGAAAATTGAACTGTTCCAATTTTGTTTCAATAATGATTCCTTTTTGGTCGAGAAACGAACTGTTATTATTGAATAAATTTAACTGTTCCTAACTCAAAAAACTCTCGTGGTTCGAGAATCGAATGTTTCGTTAAGAATTCATCTTTTCAGGTTAAATATTCAACTATTTTTGTAGAGAATTCTACCATTTAGTTCAAAACGTACTTCGTTGGTAAATATAATTTGTTTCAAGAAAAAAGCATATTCCGATGAGCTCCAAAAATATTGATTGTGCACAACCATAGGAAATACAATTTTGGTTTTTTCTTAAATAGAATCAGGAAGGGGGAGGGAGTGTACAATAACCTATGCTTATCATTTTCAAACATTTTCCCATTTTTTTAATCTCAAAGCTGACCCTAAATGAAAGAAAGGTATTCATTAAAGTGCTTCTTCCTGCATTTATTTTTAACAAAGTTTTTCTTCCCTACTGCCTCGTTAGGACTAAATTTGACTTTCTCAGTCCTCTTTCTTTCCTGCAATTATTTGCAGAAAAATTTGAGTTATTAAGGATATCATTGAGCAGGCTTAAGGTTTAAGGGAACGTGCAGGTCTACTTTATGTTTTTTCGTTCTTTTTATAATTTATGTGGAGTCCCTCGCGGGTGGAGCGTTCTCCAATGCGTGGAAAAGAGCGCTCCGTGTCACGCAACCTTCTCCGCTCCTATTGGTTCCACAACTCATGGTGAATGTGACGCCCCCGCGCACGCACTTCGTGCTAGGTGACAATTCCAACCTCCATTTGCCTTTCACTTCTTTTTTGCTTTTTTTCAACAACCATTTTCACACTCCACTCTTTGATAAGTGGGAAAAAATGCTGATCCGATTTCAGATTTTCTTAATTGGATGGATATATTCCTTCATGTAGTCCATTCCAGTTCCTCTAACACATTCCACATACTCTATACTTCCCTTTTTATGCTGAGTCTCCCTCATTGTCATACTTCCTCTCCTCTTTCCTAATTCTTATTCCAATATTCTGTCTTTCCACTTCTCAGACGTGCAATCAGTTTCAGACCATCCCCTTCTCCCTTCCTTTCTAGGTATATTTTATCTCCTCACCCAACACTAACGCCCATTTTCTGATCAATCGCACGAAGACCTTTCCCTTCCATCAATTCTTTAACCATTTCTCCTTAAGCTATCTTTGAACTCTCTCTAACACGAAATATTATGATATCTTTGATCTGGAAGCCAATCTAATATACTTCTCTTGCAACCTTTCTACCTTCCCATTTCTGCTTTGCTGACAAATCTCCACCCCTAGTTCACTAAATATCGACGCCTAGTTCATTTTTATTCTTCTCTTAAAACCATCATCAGAGAGTCCTGGATATCGGAATCCTTTCACTTCCTCAATCTTTTCCCCTCTCCATTGCTATTACATTTTTCTCTTCTACTCATTTCATAATGCCCAGGATCCCGGATGTATATATCCCTTCATGTACTCTTTTTCAGCTCCTCTAACACATTCCACATACTCTATATATAATTTCTTTATGCAGAGTCCCCCTCATTGCTACACTTCCTCTTCTCTTTCCTTATACTCATTCCAATCTTCTTTTTCCCAATTCTTAGACGTACAACCAATTTTTTACTATATCCTTCTCCCTTCCTTTCCAGTTATATTTGTTCTTCCCACCCACCACTAGCGCCCACTCTTGATCAACCACACAAAAGCTTTCCCTTCCTTCAATTCCTTAATATTATGATCTCTTTGATCCTGAAGTCAATATTATATACTTCTCTTGCAACCTTTCTACCTTCTCATACCTCCTCTACTGACCATTCTCTCCCCCTAGTTTACCTAATACCAACACCTTCTTATCCTTCTCTTAAAACACTCTTTAGGTAACATCTTTCCTATACCAATATTAAACAGAGCGTACCTAATCCTCTATCCAATCTTACCTCAACATGATCTCCAATGTTACCATTTTTCTTAATTGAGAATCCTAGAAATCGAAATTCCTACCCTTCCTCAATCTTTTCTTCTCTAAATCGTCATTCATTTTTGTCTACTTATTTCTAAATACCCAATATTCCCATATTTCTGGAAACTTCCTAATATTTTAGCTACCAGGATAATATCGTCCTCATACGCCAATGACCAGAATTTGTCTTCCACCACTGTCACTCTTATCTTTTATATACTTCCCCCATTTAAAAATACAAACGGGAAGAGCATGGGCACCAATACTCTCACTCCTAGTTTCTTTATAAAGGTTCATCACTCTTTCTATTCGTGCCATCTTTCTCCTTCTTTTCTCCTTTCTCTTGTACTCTTTTTCTCTTCCCTCTATTCCTTACACTTCTCTCTTTACCGACGAGAATGCAGTCTTTAGATCGACAAAGAAAGCGCACACTTCTTCTCATTTTCCAACAGTAGTATCCCTTTTGCCCCTAACCTTTTCTCTAACCCCTCTGCTAACGCCATTACATATATTTTGTACGTCCTTCTATAATATAGTTATCCCTCCATACTTTTCTACTCTTCCTTCTTTTATTTTCTTCTGTGTTCACATTATTGAACCTTCTTTCTGGTCTTCTGGGGAAAATTTTCCATTCTAAGCGCTTTTTACTCTTCTTAACCTCCTACTTCCACTGCTACTGCATAAGGCTCCATTACCTAACTTATCACTGCCTCCTGTTTTGCCTTTTTTCAATCTTTATCTATACTCCTATATTTCAAGATTCCAGCTCCTTTTCTTCTTCTATCTTGCTTCTCTGCTAATTATTCGATTCTTATTCACACCTTCAAACTTTCCTTCGAAATACAACCTCCCATTTACTTTTGCTAATCCCCTCCCCTTATCCTCCCTTTTCCTTCCTTATTTTTTAAACAATATTTTTAACAACCCCCTTTTACTTCATCACATTCTTCGTCCCAAAAATCTTTTGTCTAATTTACGTCTTTTACGTTCCGTTCCTAATTTTCTTTGCAATTCAGAGCCACCTTTACCTTAAACTCTTCTCAGATAACTCTAATCTTCTCTTTTCTCCTTCACATTTCCTCTTTGCTTTCTCCGTTCCCACTTGTTCGTGTCTTTGCATTTCGTACATAAAAAATAGAAGAAATGGCTAGCTCTAGTAGAATACAGCCCTTGGATCCCTCCCTACCATTTGCTTGCAAGGTGTATCCCAAATATTTACACTCTTTTACTTCTTCTATCTCCACACCCTCTCATCTCTTAGTCTATACTTCTTTCCTTTCCTCTACTTTTTTAAACCTCATTACCTTCGTCTCCCCTATACTCAATTTCAATTTTTTCTCCTCTAAGTACTTCTCCAACCCTGTAATTAGACCCGCCTTTCCCTCTTCATCTTCTGCCATCATTACTATATAATTTGCGTATGCCAGTGTATATATCTTTACTTTTCCCATCTTAACACCTTCCCATCCTTTTCTGCTCATTGCTTCTTCTAAGTCTGAAATCAAGATACTAAATAAAAGTGGGCTCAGAGGACGCCCTTGCCTCACTCCTCTCACCAACCAGAAACTATCGCCTACTTGATTGGCTACTTGTACCCTACTTTTTGTCTCACGAAATATTTCTGAAACTTGCTTTGTTAGACCTTCTCTTATACCGTTTTTACCATAACCATTTCTATCTCCTTCCTCCTTCCTTCCTTCCTCCTATTTATTTTATAATCTACAACGTATATGTTTTCCATTACCCCCATTCCTTTTCTAAGCCCCGTCTGATTTGGTGGCACTCTGTCTTTTCCCTCAACTCGTTTTTTTAATCTCTCCGATAATAATGTTACATATAACTTGTACAAGGTTGGCAGTAGCGCCGCTCCCCTATATTCATGTACCTCCTCTCCTTTACCTTTTTCTAATATAGTTCTCACTACCCCTTCTTTCCATAACTCTAGCTAGCTCTCTCCTCTTTATACCCTATTGAACATTATTCACACCCATTCCTTTCGTTTATTTCATCCATATTTCCATACTTTATTTGGAATCTCATCCAGATCTGGAGCTTTCCACTCTTTCATTATTCCTAGAACATTGATTATTTCTTCTCTTGTTATGTCCTCTTCCTCGTCTCTTTCCCTTCCCACTTTTCCGCCCTTCCACACTTTGTTCTCTTCCCTTCCTAGCAAATACATGAAATACTTTCCCCATTTTACCATCTCTATATCCTGGTTAGTCCTTTTTTTCCTCTTTCTCTTTTTATTTACTACTTTCGAAACCTCTTCTTCTGTTCTAGCCTTTTCCTCATCTTTTTCAAAACTTCTTCCCCTTTTTTCTTATCACAAATCTCAGTATATTTCTTCTTTTTTCTTCTATGTTCATCTACACTAGTTTTTCCTTTCCTCCATCTCCTTAGTTCCTTTCTCAGTTCCTTTTTTTCTCTTTACCTTCATTATCCCATCCATTTCCGTTCTCTCCTCCACCAACTTATTTCTTAATTGTTTCCTTTAACACCCTTTTTGATTCTCCTATCAATAATTTCATCTCTTTATCAACATTTCCTTCTCACATTTGTACATCCTTTAGCTTCTCTTTTAATCGCTCTTTTCCTTATATTGACCAATCCGCTTTTCCTGTTTCTTTTTGCCTCTACTTCCTTTTTACCCGTTAGTATTGACAATTATTATTTACGGAAAAAAGTGATCAAAATCAGATTCTCATCGCTTAGAGTAAAGAAGCACGTTCTTTGTTCAAACTGTTTTTTCTCGGAGAAACTGTTATTTCCTCACTTATCAAGTAAGTTGCATCACATTTTTAGCTTAAATAAACTTCAAATGATGTACACAGTCAACAATTCGATTCAGATTATACAGAGAATATGAGTAATAGATAGACGATCAGAACTGATCTGTAATAGTGAAATTCACTATCTCAATTAGTAGTTTTACGGGTACACTAATTCAATTAGAAGATTTCATTTATACGAAAAGTGGTTACCACTAATTTAAATAGTGGATTTCGCTAATTCAATTTAGCGGATCGAACTAATTAGGAAAGTGGTTTTCGCTAATTTAAACAGTGGATTAGCTAGAGCCACAGGTCTTGATAAGAACAATCAATGCAATATTATTTCAAACAATCGTATTCAATATTGCAACTCATTCCATTTCAGTTTCACTATTCGAATCATTCATTTTTGACTAATTTATTTCCAATGAGAGTCGCAGTATGACAATAGCGAATTTCATTTATTTTGAAGTGGTACAAGAAAACAGTTTCACTATTTCACTAGTGAAATAGCTTTCACTTATTCAAATAGTGAAATTTTCACTATTTCAGATTTAGAGAGTGGAATATCAGTCCAACCTAAAATTTTGAAGGTTATACTTTATTAGATATTGGATATTTCATGCAAAAAGTGATATAGGACAACTGTGAGTTTATTTTTGCGTCAATAAAAGTTCATTTAATATTATAATTTACTGAAGCTTACATGATGTAGTAAAATATATGTTATCTTGAGAAAAATCAGTTTTGACAGCAAATTAATTTTTTTTCACTTTATATGATGAAAATTGCGTCAGAAACACTTTGCTCTCTAAATTTAAAACAGTTAAATTCGTACTGTTTGTGCCAGTGACGTAGTCATTTGCTGTTTAAACAGTACATTT
>WSXT02119172.1:0-10988 GCA_011762715.2 Neuroterus valhalla | reverse complement strand
GTTTTGAAATGAAAACGAAGATTGTGATAGGTAAAGAAAATTTGAAAAATTGAACTGTATAAGGCAATTTATATAATGATATGATGTTGAAGAAGAGATGTTTGTGCATGGTAATAATTTGAGGTCTCATTATTTGTAGAATAATTAAATCGAACGTGGAATCAACAACGAACTAGCATTTATGTAATTCATTTAAGGAGAACATGAATAAAATAGATTAGTTATGAACAAAAACCTCTTTCATTTGTTTAACGAAGAATGGGAAGAAATCGGAATCGAATGATAAGAAACTGCTTTCAATTCTATTTTCGTCACATAAGACGTGTCTTCGTCTATTTTCAGATTATGCTTTACATTATGCGTTTCTGTGTTCTAATGGGCAAAGTTTTTTTTATCCTCTCGAATCGCTATTTCGCATAATTCATTCATTTCTTAGGATGGATAGCGAATTGAAATATACACTGTAAAGAAAGTGGAATTTACGACATTAATCAGTGGACATAAAGATACCAGTGATTACTGTGGCAGTTTTACTGAAATATTTTCAAATTATTCTGATACTTTAAAATCACATACAGACGGGAAAATTATCGTAAACTCGCTTTCAGGGCAGTTGAATTATACGCTTTTCTTGTAAAATAAACAATCAAATATCGCCTGAAAATCTGAAGCTGGGCTTTTGCATAAAACAATAACACCATGCTTATGATTCTAAAATGTTGAGAATTAAATAGGTTCAGGTTAAATATTCGAGAATTAAAATCTACAATTTTTTTCAGTTGAAAAATTTTATTTCGGGAGGGTTTTAAATCGAATATTTTCTAAACGAGAGAGTTGAAAAATAAATGATTTCACATCATATCAATATTTGATTTAAAAATTGAACAATTTTGAAGAGATTTTAATTTCAAAATGACAGGAATGTAAATTATGTATTTTCTGCTTTGAAGCAGATTTGAAATTCTCAATTTTTATGTAATGTAATGTAATTTATTCTTTTCCCTTGTATATGGTTATACAATCTTGAACGTTCTGGAATCAAGTTTTTTTCGAAATGTTATGATCGAGAGGTAAATTTAGGAATTGTTATATTTGACATTATGCTGTTGAAAACTTATTCAATGTTAAATTGAAAGACTTGGAATTCGTAACTAATGTCTTTTTTCAATCTTAGAGCTAAAAATTCTGAAAAATTTGAAAACCTCTCCATACGGGATTCCCAATATGAACTTATTCAATTGTGAACGATTCTTATTCGAAAATCCATTCTCTCAATTTGAAATTGTTGTTTTTTACGAAATTTCGATCTGCAATTTTTGAATATTGAAAGATAATTATTTAAATTATTCAACACTCCATAATTCCATGAATAATTGAAAATTTTCTGATTTGTACAATTTTTTAGTTTAATTTCTTAAAATATAATTCGAGGTCATATTCTCAAATTTTGAACGCTTTGAGCTAAAAAATGTTCCTTTTGAAACACTTCATAAATTCAAAATGATTTGAACCTACTCCATCTAGAAAAGCCTTATTTTTGGGAATTGTGATCTGCAATGATTTGAGTTTAAACGCTTCGAATCAGAAAGTACATAATTTCAATTCCTACCATTTTTAAATTAAACTCTCTTTAAAAATGTTCAATTTTGGATTCAGAGATTCATATACTTCGGAATAATTGATTTTTCAACATTCCCGTTTAAATCGCATTCAATTGGAAACCCTCCCAAATTAAAATTATTAAACTGAAAAAATTGTAGTATGGAATTTTTGAATATTCAATCAGAAACGATTCAATTTGAAACATTCTTTTTGGGCCTTGCTGGTAAGTGATGAATCATTGCAAGAGATCCCAATAAATTTTGGATAAATGGGAGGAATTTTATAAGACTTTACGGCATTTCAAAAGATTTGGAACAATCTTGAATGAATTGAAAAGATTTCAAATAAGTCTTGAACATTCCCAGTGGTTTGGGATCTATACAGAGTACAGAGAATTTAGCATGGAATCGTTCCATTGAAGCGATATTTAAGTGGTTTTACTTTTGATTTTTTTTTTCATTTATCAGGTTCAAAATGCGAAGGTTGCACTTTCAACCTCGCATTGAAACGTAGTATAATATTTTCCATAATGTAATGTTTACAATGATAACTTTTCGAACTTTTAATATTGACGGAAAAACGTTAAGCAATGAAATATTATTATAAATATTATAAATATAAAAAATAGTAAATATTCCTCTGGCTGCGTCCGCACAGGTCTATAAGGAAGCTTGTGACTGGCGTGCAAGTAGCTCACAAAGGGGCCACATAAAGTCACATGCGGCAAGTCTCTTCTGCGGAATTTTGTGGCATGCCTCCCAAACCGAATTTTCTCCCTGCGGCATTCCTCTCCCATGGAAGATTTAAAGGGGGATCCTCATATACATGGCTCAAAAAATCGATTTTTTTTATTGTATTAATCGATAGTATAATATTTCGTTAGTATTCTGTGAAATTTTCAGAGCAAAACTTAGAACGGTTGCGATACTGTACGTATTTCCGCTCACTGTAAGCAGCTACGAGCTCACGAGTTCACCGTAAACAACAAATCAAAAAATCGAATTTCTAGAAAAACTATACAATATGTGAAAAAAATTAACCAACAAAACTTCTCCACCGTTTTTGACAAACTTTGATCGAGTGCGCAGCACGAGGACGCGATGAAAATGTATTCGTTAAAGCCGGAGATGCTTTAACAAAAGAGAATTCACACTCATCAAATTAAAGTAGTCGACATTTGGCTCTTAAGTTCCACAAGCTTTTTATACAACTGTAGGAAGGTACAAAGGCCGAGCGCGTAGCGCGAGGTGAATTCATAACCGAGCCCGGAGCGCGAGGTGAGATTACTATCGAGCGCAAAGCGCAAGATCCGGAAGACTTGCGCCCTAGGCGCGCTCAAACTTGCGAGCGAAGCGCGCGATGACAATTTTCCCACACAGAGGGCACATTTTTTATTTCTCCTCTCTTTTATTACTAGAATTTTTAGAGCAATTATAGAAGCATCGGAGCGAACTGAATTAAAATGCTCACTTATACCGTCACATTTTAAATAAGATATTGGATCGTACTTTGGCACACTTTTTTAAGGGAGGAGTAAGAGTTTGCACTTCTGAAAAATCAAATTTTTTTTCGGTCTTACCTTATTTTTAAACATTTCAAAAACATATTCCCAAAATTTTAAGTGGATCTGAGCAAAATTCTTGAAGGAATTGTATAGTAAGTCTCCTGTCCTATAACACTATTGAACGTCAGTTTGCCGTACGTTCGATCCTGCGTTTGTGATTTCAGAATTAGGTTAAGAAATTTTTTGAAAAAAAAATCCGAAATTATGTAACATTTCGAGAGATGGCCGAAGAAGTGCGATAACTTACTTGTATAAATCCCAACGTTTAGACACAATCTTTTTTTTAGCATTAAGGGGGTTTCCCACCCACAAAATGGCGTAATTTTTCGTGAAAAATAGCAGTTTACACTTTAGATGGCCACCAAAAACTTTGGAATGAGAAAAAAAGTAATCATAGAACGTTGGGGGGAGGATTCGATGATACTTTGACTGAAAATGAAAGATTTTTGAATTCAGATAATTTCGACCGAGATATAGTGAACACCGCAAATTGTTTTTCCTCCAAGACGTTCTAGGGCAAGCTCTGTCACCGGCTTGATCTTCAATATTTCCGCATCATGAAGTTACAGAATATTGCTGAAATTATACTTAATAATCTACAAAAGGTTTGAATTAATTTGATTATTCCGTACTTTCAAGAAAAATTCATAAACATAGTGTTTTTTCACGCTGAAAATCTACCTCTCCCTTGAGGCTCGTTAATCCGCTTTTTTTACCGTTAAAGTTTTAGTATATTAGCAGATCCAATTCTCAGCGAATCCGATGAGCGGTTTCGTTAATTCTTACGTAAATAGAAAGCTGAATGACACAAAACTTACCTCTATAAAGCTTTTCCTTAATAGTTTTCCTCAATAGTTCATTCAAAATTTAAAAATTTGCACTTAGTACTCTGATATGAAATTCATCCATTGCTGACTAGATTAAGTCAGAATCATAAACGAATTTTGTAGAAGACCAGTTTCAATTATTTAAATTCAGTAAATTAAGTATTTTCAGACATTTCGAAATTCATAGTTCAGTGACAATATAAATTCATAGTTTATGAATAAGTTTGTCGAGAACCCAATTTTGAAAGTTGGCAGCACTAGTAATGTAGCCTGCGAGGTAGTTTACAAGTAAGTCCCCTCGAATTGTCGTTTATTTATTAATCTTTCAATTATGAAAAACGTAAGAAAAAATATATAATTTTAGAGGCAGTGAAGTATCATAAGAGAAAAATCAAAGTTGAAATTCACCAACACCCTTTAACTAGATTAAAAATAGCCTGCTTTTTGATAGTCATGAAATTGCACGTAAACACTTGGTGGAAATCATCGAAGTGAATTAAGATGCGCAAGAATTTCGACGAATTTGGAATGTTTTTCATTTCTAACCAATGCCGTCTTCTCTGCTGTGGAATTGCTTAATATCGCTTTGAGAATAATTCTGTCCATATATATTTCCTGTAATTCCTCAAAATGCATTTGAATAATTGGGAGTTAGAGGATCACTATTCTTTTCTCTAGTTTCTAGGATTATTTATTTTTCACCACACATCTTAGTAAATCTACAAAATATTTTAACAAACCTATAATACATTATAACTCGTGGACTTTATGTGCTATCGATTCCGGAATGATTTAGGTTGCTCCTTTTTTCCTTAACCTGTAGTTTTAGTATGGCATGTATTTACGGGTGTGTCGCCTGGCATACCTAAATACAAATTTTCATTATTTGATACCGAAATTGATTGCTTGATTGAATCAATTTCTCAAAGAAAATTCTTGCAGACAAGAAAACAGTTAGGCCCATATAAAATTCATAAGATATCATTCCTATGGAAGGCGAAAGTGAACTCAAATTTGACAAAGAAATTGCGAGTGTTCTTTTGGATCGATTTTTTGTATTTCGAACAAAACTTTATGTTCTTTAGCTTTAAAACTTTTACTATTATTTCATGATAAACTTCAAATAATGGCAGTATATCTCAATATAAGGATTCAGGAAGGAACGTAGGACACGTGAATAACATGAAAAACTGTGAGAGTTTTTAGAATTTCCGTTTGTTTGTTCAAAAAATAGACTTGGAAGATAGAAACCAGTTTGATTGAAACCGAGGACAAAGTTGGCGGAGAAGTATCCCCATATACAGAGAGTTGTAGTAAAGGATCTCATCACGAAGGTCAAGGACATCCGTAATAATCTTCTTATCTCAGAGGACCGAGCTATGGAGATTAGGCGAGAGGTAGAATCGGCGAGAATAACCGTCGATGGTAAACATCAATTAGAAGGAGCTTCACTGCAAGATCAAGTGGAAACTGATTATGCATTACAACATCATTATGGTATTGACGCTCCTTCACAACTTCTTGATGATCCAGTACCACCACATCTTCCAGAAGCAGACGGCCCCATTCAACCAGAGGCTGTAGTGGACATTCAGCGACCAAGTAGGCGATTGAAATGGACATACCATATGAACAGAGATGTAATGCACCTCCATTTTGTGGTTTAGATTAGTGGTCAAGGTGTGAGAAGAGAACATCATCGTCTCTTCTTACTCGAGTAGTCGCATCTAGCCACAAGGATAAGGGAACAGAATCAAGCAGACCAAAAACGTTGGATATCTGTTAACAGATTGCTCTCGGAGGTTGAAGTAGCCACTATCAGAATGGAGGCAGGACATCAGCCCCCAAATAATTAAATACCCATAGGAGGTGTAGATAATGAAGACCTTATCGAAGCTGAAGGCACGGGTGCTAGGGATATTGTAGAACGAGGACAGGGTCCACTAGAGCTACATCCGGACACCAACGTTAACGTTGATGTGAACAGCGAAATCCCTGAAAATCTGCAGCACCTCGGAAGGAATTTCGGTCAAGCTTTATTGGAATTCAGGAATGTAGAACCAACGAGAAGGCATTCTTTGTCGAAAATGTTTATCATAAACGATCTGCATGTACTGATAGCACACCTCAACAACAAGGTTTTGCCTTTCCACTTAAATGCAGAAATATCAGTGTCACAGGTGCAAACTCTTGTATATTGTGCAGCTGTGGCAGTGGTAAAACGTTAGTTCGTAAAACTAGGCCTACAGATGCAGTCTTTGCCCCAAGGCGGAAACAGGATCCCTGATGGAAAATCAGGTTGGATATGGATGTCAGCAAAGTAAAGAGCAACTTGGCTCGACTGACCTAATATAACAAAGGAAATAGAACCAGAAAGCTGATGCGCCATGTTAACAATATCATCTACCCTCGGATCATCGAGACACTGACACCTGCAATATTAGATGAGATGATAGATTTCAATCAACAGGGACTTGGTGTTCCTACTGACAGACTGCGTTGATGCAACAAGAGTAGTGAAAGAAGGCAGCAAAATCGAACCTTACAGGAAGATGAAAGGAGGTTCTATCGTGAACTGAATAAGCCCAGTGGGCACCAGGACGTCCTAAAAATGTCTTCAGGACGTACTTCTATGTCTTGAGATTTGGCGTCTCTAAGACATCCTTTGGATGTTATCATGTCTTTGAAAGGGCCTGAGGACATCCTCAAGATGTCCGCAAACAGACGTCTAGAGGACAACTTTGGGACATGTGTGCCCACTGGGACGGGCAGAAAATGCAGCTTAACACCGGAGTTCCTCAATTGGAAGATATGGCCGACTACCGGTCAGTTGTTTGGGGAAAATATACCGAGCACCTTATCAGACTTTCATTTTTCTGTTTCGAACAACTGACCACGAGTCATTGTGAAAGAAAGGTCGTTTTATTTTTGTAAAACGAAAGCATCAAGCGGAATTACCTGTAGAAGCCCTCATGATTTTTCCTCTATAGGTAGTCCATATATGTCCCTGATAAAGGCAAAATTTCTCGGAGGCCGAGCGGGTATTTTTCCACGCAGAATGAAGAAGAAAAAGAAAAATTCGTGACATGCCTCAGTGTAGCGATTTGCCTGAGCTAACGATACCTTATTTGCATTTTGCCAAACAATTATTTAGGTAAATTCTGTAACATGAGTAATTTTATTTGCATTCCATACTTACTGATAACCCTCATGTAGCAGAGACCGGAGCAACATTGTTCCTGTCGATCGCATGTTACACCATCCATTCTTTTCAGAGCACAAGGAATAATACCTGTCATGCAAACGTGACCTGGACCTTTCACTGAAAATTGTATATGTATGAATCTCATCATTCAATTCAAATATTTCAAACTATAATTTCCAATTATGCCTATGTATTAATATATTCACTTCTTCTTTGTGAAAAAATATTTTATTTGGTATAATCACAAAGGAGTACTAAGGAGTAGTAACTCCCTGTGTGTTTACCGAACAGAAGTGGAACGAGAATGTGTCCAAAAATTTGTTCATGTTCACCCTGAATGAGAACCGAGTAGAAGTTTCACGCACGTGCGCACTGGCGGTTGCCATGGCAACGATGTCAACTTGTGTTTGAAAAGTTAATCGTGTTTTGTTTTGAAATTGTCTGTGCATGTGCTGTGTTTACGAAATTGAAATGAGACTCTCAATCGAATGTAAAAAGTACATGTTCGAAGTCCAAGAGGTGCATGGCAGAGTAAGTATGTGTTTGCACTAGTCGGATATATGAAGGGAGTCATGATATCAGTCTAGATGTTTGTGAACATTGAAGAACATGATGTCAAACTAACCTTAAAACCAATGTTTTGATTTTTGTGTAGAGTCTTCATACATAAAATATAGAATATATGTGGTGAATAAAATGGAATAACATATTTTTATGTATTTTTCTTGCAGTCATAAAGTGTTTCACACAAACGAACATAACCTACGTATTCAGATGTCAAAATATTTAAGGGTGTAGGGATAACACGTCACATCGAAAGCAGCACTGCGCATGTGCGCGGAACTGACACTCGGTTCTCATTCGTGGTGAACATTAACGTATTCTTGGACGCTTCCTCGTCCCACTCCCAAACATATGGAGATACTACTCCTTAGCACTCCTTCGTGGGTATAATATATCATTTGTATGTTATTTATGTAAGAACTGATTATATAAATTTCGTTACTAAAATATTCGATTTTAATCTTTACACTTACGGGAACTACCGCATCTTCCCGAGCAACACGCGTTTGGATCGGTACAAGGAGTACCATCTCTAGCCTTAATATCCACACAGGATCCTTTCTGAGCAGCTTCAATAAAAGCTGCCTCGAAGACAATGGCGAAAAAGGCAATCATTTCAAGTTTCATCGTGGCTGGTAAGTGACTCTACGTCTTTTGACTCGGTCGCGGTTTATACATCGAATTTCCTTTCCCCATGCAGGAGCAAAACCAGCATTAAAACGAACCAGTAAAAAATTTTATGAGTTAAAAACAAGCTCATGTGACCTATGTCTCTGAAACACATATGCCAAATCACAACATTTTTTTTCATGGAAGAAGGTTAGCCAATCAATATTGTACACATATACTGCACAAAATTTTGCGAATTTCCCCCACACATCAGCATGAGATATTTTGAAATATTGTGAGGAAAATGTATTTTTGGCAGGAATAGAGCATATGAAAACAAATTTAGAAATGAATGTTTTTGAGAATGTTTCATAGCTGCTAGATAATGCTTTTTACTTTTTGACAATATTCATGCTTAAGAAGAGGAAAATATTTTTCATGAAAAATTGGGGCAAACTGTGTAGGGCAATTTACAAAATGATATGGTCTCGAAGAACATCTTTTTGTGCATGAATTGATGATCTTCTTATTTGAAGGATAATTAAATTGAACGTGGAATGAACAACGGACTATAATTTATATCATATAGTGAAGAGGAACTTCAATAAAATGGATTGGTCTTCAATTAAACCTTGTTTAATTTGTTTAACAAAAAATAGGAAGAAATCGGAATCGAGTGTTGAAAAACTGCTATGAAGTCTAATTTCGTCAGACAAGACGAGTCTCCGACATTTTTTACAATTTGCTTTATCTTTTGGGCATTTTAATGGGTATTTTTATGGGCAATATATTTTTTATTCTCACAAGTCGCTATCTTCGATAATCTATTCATTTTTGGGTTGGATAGCGAATGAAATATTTGAAATCTTGGTTATTATCTAAATAAAACAAAAAACGATTCAATTCATTGAAAAAATATTTTTTATCCGAAAGATTATAATTTTACAAAATGTAGACACAATACTACGGTTGGAAGAAAATCGGGCCATTTGGCAAAAACTTGAGCAACTCCAAACTCGTGTGATCGAAAATTATTCCGAAGAATTTCAAAAACTTTTATTTAAAATTTTAATCAATTCAAAAGATTTCAAATAAGCCTGAAACATTCCAAGTCGTCTGGAAACAAAATGGAATTCAAAGAATGTTGTGTAATTCGTTTCATTTAGGCGATATTCTAATAGTTTTACTTTTGTTCTTCTAAATTATCAGGTTCAAAATTTCTAAGATTCGCACTTGCAACTTCGTATAAAAATATAATTATTAGTTAATGCGCTCCTCTCCGCCGCTCCGCTTCAATCATACATCGTCGTCTTCTGACCATAAAAAAAATATATTTGAAAACAAATATTTACTTCGTAATATCAGGCATGCCATAGAGATTTAAGGCCTTGCCCAGACCAGACCGTCTGGTTTCCAGTCTCGGCACTGACCCGACGGTCTGGCCTGGGCCTGACCAGAAGTGTCTCGTTTTTGCTAACTATCCTCAGGCCAGACCGTCTGGTCAGCCGCTAGGTATGTGCTGGCCAGCCGCTAGACATGTGCTGGTCAGCAGTAATGAGGGGCCAAAATCATGTTTTATTAATATTTAAAAACTATAGTTAATTGATGCGCAGGGACCTTGCGCACCAAAATCCTAACTGGCTAGCAAAATGTGCTACAGTCCGAATAGAAAAAAAAGGAACTCAAATATGCTATGGGACTCGAAACCGAATATATACGCTATACAGTATTAAACATTAGACATAATGTCATAATAATTAAAATTTGGAATTGACATCATTTGAAAATATTATATATTTGTGTATTCTGGAAACATATGATATTATTAAATTATAAGCTGAAACAGAAAAATTGGGTTAGTAGAAAACGAAGCTAGCAGGAATCGAACACGCGTCTTCGGGGCGACAGTCGGGCGGTGTTCCATTTATCTGCAGAACCTTGTGAGAGAACGGAATGAAATGTCGGATACGCTCGGCTGCGCTTTGTCCATGGCTTGATGTCTTCTGCTAAATCAGTTCGTAATTTTTGGAACCAATTTTAATAACTGTTATTAACCCCATTACAAAAAGTATAAAATGTCTATAATATACATCGTGTTCCTACAGAAAATAGTAATTTTTCTTATTATACTTATAAGTTAATACTAATACTAATAAGTATTGATACTAATTCTTCTAATTATTTAAATATTAAAATGCCGAAATTTTAGCGTTTTGCCCCAATTTGCTATACTTCAGTAATTTTTCTAATATAAAGTTTCTGAGTGTGCTAAGCCGAGAGTTATTGGCATTATATTCAAATTTCTTGGCAAGAAAGTTAATTTTTTTGATGAGTTGTGATGAAAATATTTTTCACTATAAGCGTCTATAATTGAAGAATTTTCGTCATGGATACCCTGCAACTCATTTTCTATCATTTTGAACATCCTGTTACTCCTTCGGAATATGTCAAAAAAAAATTTGCTGATCGGACTTAGATTCTTTTTTGTTCTTGACTGGCTGACCAGCGCCAAACCTGGGCCAGGCCAGACTGACAAGGTGATAAGAAAAAAAGTCTTGTTTTGATAGTATAAATTTCCTATTTTCTATCATTTTGAACATCCTGTAACTTTTTTGAA
>WSXT02119171.1:0-25174 GCA_011762715.2 Neuroterus valhalla | reverse complement strand
TGGGATTAGTAGACATTAAAAAAGTAAAAAACCGTAATTTACTTACCGTTTACTGCGCGATATGGGGGACCGCGGACCTTTTTTTTTTTTTGAGGATTCGTGTATACTATGCGGACGGGTAGTACCAAATTTGGCTTAAAATATACCCTGATTCCTTTTGAAATCTTTTGAATATACTCAGAATCTCATAAAACCTTTGTAATCCCGAAAAATCTTTCGGAATTATTTTCTATCTCTTGGAATCCTTTTGAACCTTGTAATGTCCTTGCAAATATCCTTCAACCTTCCAAGAACCCTAGGAAAAACTCGAAATTCATTGTATCCTGCGGAACATATCCGGTGAAATCTTCGCTACTGTGAAGGGTCTAAAAAAAGCCGATTTTTGTGAATTTTTTTTTTTTGTTAAGAAGGGATGATTATTTTAGGATCGGACAAGAAGCAATTTATTGAGTATGTATTCAACTATGTTGATGTAAGTTTTTGTTGAAAAATATTGGAAATTCACAAAGTTATCCTAATAATCGTAACAATATGAGAAAAAATGACGTCATTATTAGGTCCCTTAAAATCCTTCAGTATATTTTCAAATTCTTCGAGATCCCGTGAAATCTATAGTAAGCACTTGAAATCCCTTGAAACCTCCTAAAATCCGTTGTTATCTTCAGATATTCTTTACATTTAAAAGAATACGTCAAAATTCTTCAGTATCGCCTGAAATCCTCCAAAATTTCGTTTTTTCTTTTAAGTTATTTCGAAATCGCTTTATACCTCTTTGAATACATTGTAAAATCCGTCGAAATTCAACCCTTTCTCTTGGAATGATCCCGTAAAATGTTTTCTTAATCCGCAGAAGCCGTTCTTGAACGCTTCATTTCCTCTCAAAATCTCTCGAAATCCGCTAGTATCTCTTGAAAACCTTTGAAGTCGTATGAAATCCTATTATTCATCTCGGATTGTTTGAAATATCTCGGAATTGCTTTTGATCCCTGGAAATCTTCTCCAATTCCCGAAAATCATTCTTTATTCCGTGAGATTCCTAATGTTTGTCATCATTCGAAATGATTCTTAAAATCTGTGAACATCCGTGGAAATCATTCAGTAACTCTTGAAATCCTTCAAGATCTCGTCATTCATTCTGAAATATTTCAGAACACCTTCGAATAAATTTAAACTTTCGAAAATGCATTGTATATCGGCAGAAATCGTTTTCAAATTATCTAAATCCTCTAAAGTCCTTCTAAATCCTTAGGCATATTTTAAAATCCTGTAAAATCTCGTGATTTTTTAAAATTTATCGAATTCCCTCAAAACCCCTCGAAATCCTTATTTAACTTCGTAAGCATTCTCTTAAACCTATAAAAATTGGTCGTGATCCTCCTTTATCTCTTGAATTCCTTCAAAAATTTTTGAAATCCCGTTATTGCTTTTAAAAATTTTTAATCCCTTTTGAAATTTTGGATTTCTTTTCGAACATTCTCAAATTTGTTCTAAAATCCTCAAAAATCGTTTTTCAATTCTTAAAATATCTAAGACAATCTTTAAGAGAATTGATTGAATCATGAAAAGCGTTTTAATTGTGCGAACTAGCTCATCATATTACATTTAATGGCATTTCTGTATAATCAAATCGGCCATGCCTTCCCTCCTGGTATATACTGGTCTTCATAAAAATTTATTGGATACATTTTTTTTCTTTTTTCAAAGGTTACTTTCGGTTCCCTTGAAATACTTTTATATCCTTTCCAAATCCCTGCAAATCTTCTAAAGCATTCGAGATTCGTTAAAATCCAGTTCTCGAAGTAGTAGGGAAACTTGACAATGAAAATTGAGAAGACTAAATCAATTTTTCGTGTCAGTGTACTTTATTTGAATCTACGATAAATGTTGTATGTAAATATATTCTCGGATATTTTATTTGGAGCATTAGAGAAACATTCGTGACTTATAGATCAAGAAGATTGATCGATCAGGAAAGAAAACTGTCGCCATCCGTTTACAATGGAATGCTTTCGACATATTAATTATTATTATATACAATTATGTCCTACGTAGATCAAACGTCGATGGAAGAACCCGGAATATTTTCAGTCGCAAACTATTTAGAAAAAGGAAGTGAGAATTCGTGATTATTATTATTATTAAAAAAGTTCTTATTATGGCAGTTTTGTGAATGACACAATACTTGGAAAATCTGGAGATTCTTTCATCGACGTACCAAGTTGCAGGACTTTGAAAAGTTCCTCCATTCATATTAAACGCTTATAAATGCTAAGTTTTATAAATAAATCTTTGGGCTGATGAAAGAGGAAAAATAAATTCTCTAATTTGTACCAGCCACCTCATCAGAGTCTATTTTTTGGAACCAGTTAGAGAATTAAGGCTTATCCACATTTCTCAGCCCTTTAAGCGTCATCTTGAGTTCGAGAATTATAAAGTCAATCCATCGTTTGATTTTTGAAAATAGAGATAATGATGATGTTCAAACAAGTTGGTTGAGTTTCTTTTTTCCTTATTACTAGATATAGATGTCCCATATTTGAAAGATTACGCCATCCGTATACTTTGTATTATTTGAAAAATTGCTGCAACAAAAAATGAACACATATTATTATTATTTATGAAGTACACATATAGGAATTTTTAACTAATAAGATTTTCAGGGTCGCCACAAAATACCAATTTCAAATTTTTCCAATTTTCAGTAACGGCTGATAAAAAATAGTTGAAAATATAGGACTTCACAGTCGGAATCATCGAAAGATATTCATTTTCAACCCAAGAAAATGAATTTCAATTTTTAGTAGTTACAGTTTCGAACAAGAGATAATCAAAAAAATAGTTGAACTGAGCGAAACAGTTGAATTTTCAAGCAAAAAGACAAAATTTTTAGAAGGCAGTTGAATTTACAACAAAAGAGATCATTTTCAACCAAGAAACGTGAGAAGATGAATTGTCAATCCAGCAGGGACAAATTTCAAACAAAACATTTGAATTTGCTACTAGAATGTACAAAAAATAGTTGAATTCAACCGAAAAAAATACATTTCAACGAAAGACATGAATTGTAAATTGAAAAGAAAAAGTTTCAACTAAAAGAGATACGTTTTTAGAATGAAAAGTATGAATCTTAAACCAAACAGATGAATTTTTAACAAAGTAGTTTAATTTTCAACCAAAAAGTTAAGTTTTTGACTAAAAAAAAATTACGTATTTCTACTCAAAAATACTAATTTTCAATAATACAAACAAGTTAGCGACCAAGAACAGTTTACATTCCAACAGAATAGTGGAATTATTAACAAAATAATCATATTTTCTACAATATTATTGACTTTGAACTCAGATGGTCGAATTAAAAAAAAAAAAACGAAGAAGTTGAAGGAAAATAAAATTTCCATCAAAAATCCAAATTTTGTAGAAGCAAAGTTTTTTAATTCAACACAGGAAGAAAAAGTTGGCCAAATTGTTGAATTTTCAAACCAAAAACTCGAAAAGATCTCAAGATTTTAAAATAATTTGTAAAAGCTTTCAAGCTTTGCTTTTTCAGCTTCAATTTGTATTGCAATTTTTTGAGCATGTGAATACATGCAACTTTCAACTATCTAACTCCTAACAATCCTAATTATCTAATTTCAATGCTACAAAATTATTTTTAATTCTATAAATTGATAAGAGGAATGAGATCTATCATTGAATGTTCCTTTTAGCATATCTTAAAACGATTTTCGTGTAACTTCAAGAGTTTCTAATTTTGAAAACATATTTTTTTCAGCTTTTGCAACAAACATGCAAAATTTCGTTTGTTTTCTTAATAAATAATAACGTTTCATAATACACCTTGACGTTTTTTTTTATTGTGATTATTGTATGATGTATCATTTTATTTAAGAATACTTGCATTCGTAAAAAGTTTCAATTCAGCCTTCTCTGGAAACGAATATACTTTTATGTAAATATAATTTGGATTCATCCAAGGCTGATAAAAATTTCACAGCAATCAAAACACAAGTTATAAGTACGTCATTGTTCTTATAACCATGACTCATTTTTATTAGTTTAATTAACTGTTGTAACGATTTGGAAGGATTTTAATCATGACCTTCTAGAACTTGATGAAGAAACACTTCCAAATATTCTAGAATTTTCGGAAGCATTTAAATTTCAACGTTTCAAGAATTTTTATAATTTTAAAATCCGAACAAGTGGAAAGTAATTTACGAAGTCTCTTACATGTTTCAATTTATGTTTTTGCGCTTTTACAAAATGTGAGAGAGAGTTCAAGAAATATAAATTGGTAAATCGTATTTAAAAATGAAAATTCAACCTTCCATAAAAAGAAACATGCTTTTAAATGAATATAATTTGTATTCATCAAAGGCACATTAAAATTCTACAGAAACATTTGTCCAAAAAAAACAAGTATAGACCAAGTCATTGTTCTCACCACCATGACTCATTTTCAATGGTTTAATTGACTCGTGTAAAAATTAAGTTTTTGGAATCATAATCTTTTGAATAGAGAAATACTGAAAAAATGAGTTCTCTCAAATTTTTGAGACACTAAAAAATAAATGCTCTGAGATTATCAATAATTATTTGAAACACTTATCAAATAGAAAAAAAAGGATCTAAATGTAATTTGTGAAGTCTTTTATGCTACAGATTATTTATATTGTCAAAATATTGTTTTTAAACAAACAAAAAATCAATTTCCGACGAGAGAGTTTAGGTTTCAAGCTAGAGAGATCAATTTTTGAAAAAACAGTTGAATTTCAAACCCGAAAAGATGTATCTTCAAAATGGAAGAATATATTTTTCAACCAAACAGTTAAATTGACAACCAAAGAGTTTCAACTTCTAAACGAATAAGACCAATTTTCTACATAAGAGTTCGAGTTATAATCAAATATTATAATCTTCAACATCCTAAAATGAATCTCCAACCAAATGGTTAATTTTTCACCTTACAAATTTAACTGCAACCAAAAACAGATGTATTTTCAATCAAATAATTAAATTTTGAATCAGAAATGCTAAATAGTTTAAAACACAAAAGGAATATTTTTTTACCATAAACAAGAACATAAAAGATAAATTTTGAATCTAAAAAAAACGAATTTTCTATTCATGGAGACGAATAGAACAGTTCAATTTTCAATTCCAAAAAAAGACATGCGAACAAAACAGTCAAATTTTCAAACAAGGAAGATTAAACACTAATCAGAATCAGTTTTACTTTCAACCAAATGGTTGAATTTAGAAACTAAAAAGTCAAATTTCTTTAGAAAACTTTAGAATTTTAGACCCGAAGAGATGAATCTGTACACAGAAATACAAGAGAAAAATTTGTGAAATTTCTGAAATTATTATGAAATCTTCAAATTCCTTATTAATTCTTCGCGAATCGCTAAAATCTTTGCGAATTTTGTCGAAATACTTCAAAACTTTCGCGAAACGTTTGAAATCTTTTAAAATACCTGTAAAATCTTTGAGATCTTAGAAAAACCTTAACGGAATTTTTTGGAATATTTAACCAAAATTTTTTAAATCCTTGTGAAATCTTCCAAGAATTTGAAGCTTTTGCAAAATTCTGGTGAAATATTCTAAATTTTTGTGGAGTTATTTGAAATCTCGATGAAATCTTTGCGATTGTCGTGGAGAAATTTCTAGATTCTTGGATAAATTCTTTGTTGAGTCTTATCAAATATTTGAAATATGTGTGAATGAAATCTTTGCAAAGTCCCATTGGGAAATTTGTAAATTTGAGTGAAAGATTCTAAATCCCTGTGAGATTATTTTAAATCTTGAAAATCTTTGTGAAATGTATGAAATATTGGTGAAATCTTCTGAAATTAGCCAATCAGTTGAAATTTGAGCGAAAAGACAAGAAAAGTAAGAAAAAAAGAAGTTTCTCGAAAACAGGAGAAATAGGTTGGAAAAATATAGATAAGTAAATAGTAATTCAGCCTTCTCTGAAAACAAATATACTTTTATGTAAATATTATTTGAATTTATCCAAGGCGGAAAAAATTCCGCAGCAATATTCGTGAGCAAAAAAACAAGTTATAAACTACGTCATTTTCTTATCACCATGACACATTTCTAATAGTTTAATTGACTGTCATAAAAATTTGGACAATTATCTTCTGAATGTAGGAATTACTGAAAATTCGCATATTCTAGAATTTCGGGGGCATTAAAATTCAAACTTTTCCAGAATTTTCAAGATTTTAAAATCGAGTCGAGTAAACAATTGACTTGAAGGGAATTTTTCAAGCCTTTCATGATATAGCTCAATTTCGAACGACTGAGTTCGCATTATTTTGAAAGCTTTCACGATTCAAAATTGTGTAATACTGCAGCGTTATACATCAAATGCTAAATTTGCAAGCGATTCACAAAAATTGGTCTATTTTTAGACTTTTAGAGTATGTTCAATAGAAAATTATAAATTAGTCAATAGTATTTGAAAATAGTACTTTGACATTTTTTTAAATCGATTATACATACTTTCATATAAATATAATTTGAAATAATTACATTCTGGTGAAGACTCCACAGTAATATTCGTGTACACAAAACAGGTATTTACTGTTAAAAAAATTGGGAGAAATATTTGATAAATTATAAAAAAATCTACTCACCAGAACCACACACCACGAAGACGAAAAGTGCCAAAAGCCAGGGTCCTACAGGACTCGATTCTTCCTGCGCTTTCTGATGAAAAAACCATTCTTGTAAATTTTATTCATCGAACACAAAAAGTATCAAAATCATAAACAAACTGGACATTTAGAAAATACCCTGACATATATTAGTTTTTTTTTTGAAGGACACATATTTCCAACATTTCTATTGTGATAAAAATTCTTCACAATTTTATTAGCTTCTTTACTGTTAATTGTTGAGTTCAATACTCCATTGTGCTTGAAATTTCAAAATTTGTATGAAACTCATAATTTTCGGAGAAGACCGAGCGTTCCAGATGGTTCGAATATAACCTCAAAACCGCGACAAAGACAAGATTGATAAATAATTTGCAATATATGTACGAAAGTAGAGTGTAGAATCAATTATAAAGATTCGCGATGATTTTGAACCTTAGATTGAGATGATTAACATCTGTTCGAGAAACGTCAGCTAAAAGAAGATAAAAACGTTGCTAAAACTCACCGAAGATTTTGGAACGTTTCCTCTTTGTGTGATGTTTTTGGTTGCCTTTTCGTTGGCGATACGCATTCTCTGTTTTGGAGCCATTTTTCTCGAGGAATTTGAGTAGAAATCGCTAATTTGAGCACCGGTTGACAAGAAACTGACAGGAGCAATCCGATATGTCAGGTGAACGGTCTCTCTCGCATCGAAGTTTGAGGGAAATGAAATGTCAGGAAATGTTCTCTCTTCTCAGTTCCGCTAACGTCAACAATGCGCCGTCGCACTTCGCCACCGTGGCACTACTACGAAAACGCGTGGCTACTCGTAAACATTCCAGCACTGCCAGCCTCAAATTAGGGACTGAAAAATTGTTATTATAATAATCATATTCCTATTTTTATTGATGACTTTTGGAATTCGAAGATCTCTAATCACTATTCATGATATAATCAGGTATATAAGATGTTCTTTTAGAATGGAGAAATTTAATTTTATTCATAAGCTTATTTGACTAAAACTGCGTATATGAATGGCGGAAGATGCGAATGAATCTTTTCAATTTATATGTTTGTACATGTAACAGACTTAATTCCAAAAAAGGGTCAGAGCGTTATTTGTTATTGATATAAACCTCTTTTTTAATCATTGAGATGCAAAATATAGAAAGGAAGTTTCTGAAATTTCAATAAATACAAAATCAAAAATCAGATAATGCAACACCCGGTCTATATTTCTTTCCTTTTTGCTCGAATATGAAGAATGTAAAGTTTATTCTCGATAAAAAACATTCATTTCGAGGAATTCTACTGAAATTGTCCGGAAACCCAAAAAAAAAAATTTTCTTTATTTACTTAATAATTGAAAGTATTAAAGAAGATTATCAAGAATATTTATCATAAAAACTTGCAGACTATGGAATGTATCTTTTTTTATTCAACAAATCACTCAATCAAAATTTTTTTTTAGTTTTGAGAATTTCCTAATGTCTTTCAAAATCTTCGAAATCATTGGAACACTTTGGAATCTCTGAAATTGTTATTAACCACCTGGAAATCTTTACAATATTTCCGAATTTTGTGAAATCTTTAGGATTTTAAAAATTATTGTAAAACCTTTCTGAAATCTTTCAAATCTTCTTACATCTTTGCGGAATTCCGGAAACATTTTTGAGTTCTTCTGAAAACTTTGTGACACTTATAAATGGCTTGTGGAAATTTCGAAAATCATAGCAATTTTTTTAGAAATATATCATTGGAATTTTGGTAAGTTTTTTTATTTGATTTTTGGACATTTCTGCAAAATTTCGTGAAATCGTCGTGAATGAAAATTTATGATATTTAAATTTTTGTGGAATTTCTCAGAATCTTTGTGATCTTCTCGGTATAGTCTGGAATCTTTGTGAAATCCTTTGAAATCTCTATGAAACCTTTGAAACCTTCAACATTTTGGTGAAACTTTATGGATATATTGTAGATCTTTAGGGATCTTAGAAAAATTTTTGGAAATAGCTTGAAATCTTTGTGAAATTCATACATTTTTTTGGGAAAATTTCGAAAATCTTTGCGAAATTCCCGGAAATATTCTATTGAATTTTTTTTTTTTTTGTACGTGGAGTCTTCTGAAGATTCGCAAATCTTTGAGAAATTCAGTTTAAATCCTTGAACTTTTTGTAAAATTATTTGAAATCTACGAAAACTTTGTAAAATCTTTGAAAATAGAGTAAAAAATTCCTGAAAATATCGTGAAATATTTGAATTGTAAAATCTCCCTCAATCTTCAGAATATCAATGTAAAATGTATGAAATAATAGTGAAATATTTTGGAAGCCCTGTGAAATCTTTTCGAATCTTCGAAATTCACGGAAAACCTTCGCAAAATCTTTAAATATTTTGAAATATCTGTATAATCTTTTGATATTTTCAACTCTTTTGATATTTTTAATAATTGAAATCTTTGAAATTTGTAAAGCTCTGAAATAATCTTCTGAAATCTTTGTGACTTTTATGAACCGTCCGTGAAAGTTTTGAAAATCTTTGCGAATTTTTTGGAATATTTCATTGGAATTTTTGTAAATTTATAATTCATTGCAAAATCTTTTGGCAATTCGAAAATCTTCTAAAATTGCGTGGAATCTTCCAACATTCTCCCAAAGTTATTATGAAATTTTTTTGAATTCTCCGGTACCTTCCGAAATATTTGAAATATCAGATAAGCTCTGGAATGACTTGGTATCCTTGAAATTTTCTGTAGAGGTTTTGAAAATTTTCGCGATATTTTCAAAATCTTTTGAATCTCTATGAAATGTTCGAACTTTTTTCAATCTCTGGAAACTTCTGAGAAAATTTTTTAATCTTTGCGGAATCATTCTGCCACTATTGCGAATACTCTAAAATCTTTGAAGGCTGTGTGAAATAAGTACGAAAAATCAAAACCATTCTACAGATAAATCAAATAGATGAAAACAATTTGTACTTTTTTTGTATTTTGGTCTGTACATAGTGGTAGTTGAAATATTCTATGGAAAAATATACAAGGAGTCCAACAAATCTTCAGCGTGTGAACAGTAAAATATCCACTAAAATGATCTCTAGAAAAAATGAAAAAAAGTTCCATGGCTTGAAGCTAAACCCAACATTCTTCCGATTTTATAGAGATTGTTATAGATGGATATTATAATTCTTGATTTTCATTTTGAGTATAAAATACTCAAATAAATGATAATGAATAAAATAACGAAAATAGGCTACTGGATAACTTCTTAAAATAAATCATCTTTATTAAAAAATACGCTTACAGTCACGAGTATCGCTAAGCAAAATGATAGTCCCTTTATTTAGAGTAAAATATAATACGTGACAAAATATAATAAATTTCAGGCAGTTTTGTAATAAATTATTTATTATACCATTCTTCCTATCTGGCTTCACAATAATAATAAATAGAACTCGATGCTCGCACTCGATACTTATCAATATGCGGATCTTCGTCATTTCACTTTCTTACATATGTCGTGACCTGGAGCACAATTCACAAACGAGGCAGCAATTCAAACGTTAATTAATTAAATAAAAGGGTCAACGTGACACACAAAATAATTTTTTTTAATATATATAGAACTGATATTTTGCGCGACCACATTTTTAAAAAGCTCATTTCTTTCTCTTATTCGGACTGCATCACGTAATGCACGATTACACATTCTTCTTCTATAAATGGGATTCCTAATGATAGATTTTATCGAAATCTTATGGATCACTTAAGTATTAAACACTGTACATCTTGAATAATATTCGCTTATACTAATATTTCAGTAAATTCCAACGACATATCAACTTCGCTGTTTTGTTGTATACGAATGTCTAGGTGTTATCATAAATCCTGTTATCATGAAATCGATTCATAGACTGTAAAGAATCTCACAAAAATCTGAAATTTTACAAGAATAATGTGAAATTTCACTTTGAATGATTGGACATACTGAGAAAAATGTGACAAATAAAAAATTTCGTTATGTAATTTTTTCCTATGATTTTGATTTGAAGATTACACGTTCACTGTAAATTTACACTGATTTCTGGACCGATTTCCTTATAACTTTATGAAATTGACAATGAGCGTGTAATTTTTCCAGAACAATTATAGAATATAAAAAATACAAGTGATCTTTGTAGACAATCTACATCAAGATACATGGTAATTTTACGGCAAAGAAATTCACAAAGTTGAGGAAGAATTACTGAATACTTCGGCTTTTCATGTAATTTTACACAGCTCCTTGAGTAAACTTTACCATTTTCTTTGTGAATTTGCCACAAAGATCACGGGTATTTGTATAGAAGTACATCAGACGATCTGTGATTTTAAACTCTTCGTGTCATTTTACATCATATTTGTGCATATTTGTCTAATTTTACACTCAAAACTACCGGCATTTTGTGTCCCAAAAGAGTGGAGCTTCACATTGAATTTTTTACAGTATATAGAACAAAAAATTTGTTGAACCTGACGTTAACAACTCACTGAAATACATATGTCTCGAATAAAAAATCTCGTTCGATCCTGGATGGTATTGCGATTTGGATCGAACGCGCGATAAGTATCGTTTAACAAGTGCGTAGATTTTTAATTGTTTACACACTGATCGAAGTCAACGCTTAGTCTATCTTAACGGTCGAATATATCGTACGGACAAAAGCATTGGTCCCCATGTAGCCAGCTGTTCCGCACATAATGCCCAGGGCCAAACTGAAAAGGGCCATGTATCCGAAATAAAAAGCTGTTTGGAAGAGTCCGTACATCCTGAAATCAAATGACACAAGTTAGAAACAAGTTTGAACATTAGATCATTTTTCGTCATAAGAATTACAATCTTTTTTGGGACAGAGAATTTGGTAAATAATCATAATTCACAATTTGAACAGATAATTCCCCTTCTCTGAATAAGAATTGAAATTTTTATTTCATTTCCTTCCGATGTCAAAAATCTGCTATTCCAAGTCAAATAATATTAAGTCCAATATTTTTCCTACACAGAATTAAATAGTAATGATTTGGAAACATAACGTCCAATTCTTTTCCTGCACAAAATAATTCTACAAAAAACTTTCCCTACAAAAATGATTTTTCACAACAAATTTTTCCTACACAACATTTTTTCCGCACAGTTACAGGTACAGTTTCGAGTAAATTAAAAGAAAATAGAGAAATTGTACATCTTCAATTATTTGCTATGAGAGAAATGTTCGAATATAAATTTGAAACGCTATGATGATGATCTATAAGGGAGGCGATTCAGCGGACGATTTCAAATTTTCAAAAACAAAAAATCATCTTTTTTACATTAATTGGAACATTTAAACTTACAATAAAAAAATCAATTTTCGATAACAAAAAAAAACGGATCTCCAACCAAATAGTTCATTTTTCAATCAAGAAGATGAATTTTTAAATAAAAAGATAAATTTTCAGCTGGAGCACTTCAATTTTTCAATCATGGAGGTGGATATTCAAACAAGAAGACTAATTTTCAAATAGAAAGAATAATTTTCTAAGACAAAATACAATGTTCCAACAAGCATAAGAGTTTCATACTAAAACGAAAAATCTTCGACTGCAGGAGGTAATTTTTCGAACAGATAAATTAACATTTACTGAAGAAAATAAATTCTCAAGGAAAATTTAAATACTGAAATTTAAAATTGAAAGAAGGGATGTTTAAATGAACAAATTAGTTTTTAACTAAAACTATGGAATTTCCAATTGGAATAAGTTAAATTTTCAGATGAAAAAAATTCCTATTAAAAAAACCCCACTTCAACAAACGAAATGAACTAACTTTGAAACAAATTAATTTACTTTTACAAAAAATGATGAAAAATCAAATGAAATCGAAGATGCTACACTGAAGTAGTTGAATTTTAAACCAGAAAGACGAATTTTTAACTGAAATGATGAACTTTAAATAGAATAATTCAATTCTTGACAAAAAATTAATTTTCATGCAAAAAAAAAAAAAAAAAAGAAATTTCCAACAAAATGGTTGAGATTTGAACCATAAAAATAAACATTTCCAAACAAAAAAGGAAATGTGACATTTTTGGCGACTAACATGAAAAATGTTCAAATTTATAACTTGAATTTGTTAACCGAAAAGAAGAACAAAATATGTTAAGATTCAACGGAATGATTGAATTTTCAATTCAAACCGACAAATTTTCACCTGATTCTCGAATTTTAAACTAGAAGAGATCAATTTTCCACTAAAAATGAAACAGTTAAATTTTCAGTTGAAGAAATTAATTTTCAACCAAACTGATGAATTTTCAGGTATAATGATGAATCTTCAAAGGGAATAGAAGTATTTTAAGCAAAAAGATACATTTTCGACCATGGAGATTAATTTTCTACAAAAAGGCAAATTTTCCTCAAAGTAGGTACATAATTTCTCAAAGAAAAAGTTTAATTTTTAAATTCAAAAATCAATGTTCAACTAAATACTTAAATTTTCACTAAAAAAAGATAAATTAATTTTTAACAAAGTGGTTACAATTTCAACCAGAGGTTAATCAAAAAATTTTGATTTTCAACAATTAAGTTTAAATCTAAAACAAGTAGTTTATTTTCCACCTAAAAAAGATTAATTTGCAATGAACAATGTAAACAAATTTTTTAACGTAATTCAAGAACTCTAAAGATTGCTTGAAGTACTTTCTTTACTTAAAATTAGGGAAAGGGGACTTTAAAATTGTTACAAATTTTGAATTGGAGGAAAGATATTTAAAAATCCTCTTTCCTAAATCCGAATTATGATAAGTTTAAAAAGTTCCCGTTCCATGACAAAAATTCCCTGTTCCAAGTGAAATTATTCTCCTTCTCTAAAACTCCCTGCCCTAAAATGAAATCTATAATTATTTTCTGAAAGACCCTGTCTCAAGTCTGATAAAGGAGGAAAAGGAAATAAAACGTGATAAATACATTTTTCTGTAAAAATTCAGGTAATAATTCTTTCTATATGTTTGGGCTATCATCAAGTCGATATTCAAATTTGAGTCAGCTGAAAAAAATCTCACAGAGCAACAAATTCGCAAAACGTTTTTCTTATAATGGAAAAAAAATTCTTCCTCTCATGACGTATGGATATTTCTAAATATTTTGTGAATCAGATTAAAGGAACGTTACATTTTCTAAATCAAACTATAATATCACTTTTTAAATCATAAAAAGAAAGCAGTAATTTCTCGTATTTTTTCGGTATAATTTTTCACAGTCTAGGTTGAGTCAATCAAATTCCCGGTTTTCAAATAAATTCCCGGTCATTTCCCGGTCAAGCCGCCACCTTGGAAAATAAAAATCTATGAAGCAGGAACAATATTCACGTAATTATGATTTTGTGCAGGCAACATTTGTTGTCGACTTCATTTTGTGTAGTAAAAATCATTTTTGGAAAGTGGTTTGTGGAGGAAAAATTTCTCGTGAGATATATTTTGTGTGGGGAAAATCATGTAGGCAAAATATTGGAAGTTAGATTCCAAAATAAGTACTATTCAATTCTGTGTGTGAAACATTTTGAGTAGAAAAAAGAGAATATTGTTCATTTCGTGTGGGGAATATTGCGTGTCGGAAAAATTTGAGTAGGAAAAAACTGGCCGGTACACTTTGTGTACCATATATTTTGTGCAGAATAAGATTGTGGAAAAAGTGCATTTTCGCGATTTCAATAACTATTTTTAAAAAGTCTGTAAGCAGCCGGAATGAATAAGGTTTTTCTTTATATTTAAAAAAGTCTCTTCATGATAGAAACAATTCTGTAAATTTAGAAATAATTCAAACTCATATCAAATGTTACTCACTTCGTTTTGAAGAAGAAATAGTAAAATGAATAGAGATACACGTATCCCGATGTGGAAGCAGCTGCTAGGAAACTCGTCCATTGCCTAAAAATTTATTCGATAATCATTTAATAAAACATTACACAATATAAAATGCGAAGATTTTTTATCAATTAACGAAAATATTATTACCATCTGTAGTCCTCAGCATTGAGCAAGAAGTAAGTGCACACAATTGTGACACAAACTGTGACGATCATAAGAATAATGAATACTAAGAGCATAAAGCCATACACGTAGTAAATCTTATACGCCCAAAACGAAGTGAAGATGAAGTACCTAAAAGAACATAAAACGAATATTCAAACTCAATCTTAAAACAAAAAAGACCTTATAATCAAGATTTGAGAAAAAATGTTCAATTTCCAAACCAAAAAGACGAATTTATTACAAAACAGTAAAATTTTCCATCCGAAAATACGAATCCTTAGAAAAGAAGTTAATTCTCAACCAAGTGGTTGAACTTTCTACCAAAATAGTTGAACTTTCAATTCAAAAAGACAAACACGAAAAATTTTTTATTTTAACCAAAAGATATTTGAATTTATGATCACAAACAGTTGAATTGATCAAGAAAAACAAATTTTCAACAAAATAGTTGAATCCTCAGTCAAAACAGATAAATGTTCAACCAAACGATTGTATTTTCAACCAAGACAGATGGAACTTCTTCCGAAAGAGATGGATTTACAAACCAAAAGACGAGTATTCCACAAAACTTCTCATCCTGGAAATATGAATTTATAGCAAAAAAGTTCATTTTCAATCGAGTAGTTGAATTTTCCAATGAAATCTCTCTGTGATAGTTGCACTTCAAACCCAAATGAACGAATTTTCAACAAAGAATTTAAATTAAAAAGAATGAATTATGCATGGAAAATATTGGAATTTTAACTAACAAGATTCTAAATGTAAATAAAAAGTAGTTTAGTTCAACGAATAAGTTGAGTCTCCGAAAGAAGTAAAATAATTTCCAACTAAATTGTGGAATTTTCAAGCCGAGAAGACGAATTTTTAACGAAACAGTTGTATTTCTAACTCAAAAATATGGATTGCAAGGGAAAGCAGTAACTTTTAACCATGCTGTCGAACTCTCTGCCAAAATAGTTAAACTTTCAACCAAAGAAGACAATTTTTAACAAAATAGTTGAATCCGCAGTGAAAACAGATGGATAATGAATATTAAAACAAGCAGTTGTATTTTCAACCAAAAAATATGTAATTTCTTCTAAAAGAGATGATTTTTTAAAGCAGAAAGACAAATTCTCATTTTAAGGGAGAAAAAAGTTTTCAAATAGTGGAACTTTGAACCCAAATGAACGAATCTTCAGCAAATCATTTTTCCTAAAAAGAATGAATTGGGAATTGGTAATTCCGTTAAACTTAACTTTTTATGATCTGAAATTCGGAACTTTTTTCATGAAACATCAGCATTTTTCCTGTAGAATGCGTTTTTTTTTCTTTTTTTTGTTAACAATTTATCTCTTTTGTTGAAAATCTGTCTATTTCAACTGAAAGTTCAACTATTTTATTACAAAATTCAACGATTTGGTGGAAAATTAACTTTTTCGCTAAGAATTCTCATTTCAAGGTTGGAAATCCAACTGTTTTGTAGGGAATTCGTGATTATGGTTTGGAAATTTAACAATTTGGTTAAATTTTTTTTATATTGTGCCTGAGAAATCTTTTATGATTGGAACTCTCTCCTACAAAATTCGTCTTTTTGGTTTGAAAATCCATGTCTTTTGAAAGAAATCACATTTTTTTTTGTTAAAAATACAACTGTTTTAATAAATATTCATATGTTTTGGTTAAGAATTCAACCATTGTTTTGGTTATTCGTCTATTTTGGTTGAATTTAACAGTTTTTTATTAAAAATCAACTTTTGAAAAATTTATCTCTGAATTTTTGGTTGAGACTCCATATCTCTTTATAGAAAGTTCAACTTCTTTGTTGAAAATTCATTTTGTTTGTTGAAGATATTTATTAATATCTTCGATATTTACTACTGACATAAAATTTGGGTACATTTCTTTCGACCATTTAAAAATTCATACTCCAAAGGCGAACGAGATCCATGCAGAAACTGCATCCACGATTTTATGACCAAAATCATTTGAAAGATTCAAAAATTTCGGGTCGAAATTGTTTATGAACGATTAAAAAATATATATCTCTAAAGTCAGAAGCGTTTTTATCAAAATTAACGTTTCGCAATCTTCAGTTCAACTCATTGCAAAATCTAGAAAACGGTTCCGAAAAAATCTTGAAAAATCATGAAATGAAGGGTAAATCCGATTCTATAAAACTAATTTATGACTACAATCAAGTTCAATCTAATTTCTGACTATTCATAAAATGTTCTCGTTCAATAGAAGTTTTGGGAAGCTAATAGTCCGAGATTGGTCGTTTACCTATATTTGTTATATAAGGTGCAAGATATAAGAATAGCGTGCAGTTCACAATTTGAAAAATGTTAGAGCCTGTTAAAATGTTTCTGAAATCTTTGAAATATTTGGTATTATTGTGTATTTTTTAAAAATCTTTTGAAATATCCTTGTCAACTCATCGACGAAACCGATAGAAAAACTTGCTTACATTTCAATGAAAATGGATCCAAACGGCAGAATTCCGCCCAGCATGATGATCACAAGAGGTTCCATGAACCACTTCTTTTCTGGAATAGGCCTCGGGACCGCGTTTACCCTGCACGGGGCATCGGGTGTTCCAGCGAGATTTCTTCCCAGAATGGTCCCCACTAAAGTGAGTGGAAGAATGACAAATATACAAATGCAGGTGACCGCTACCATGGATCCGAAGGGAATCGCTCGGCTCGCATGATAATACATGGCGATGAAGTTGATGAAAAATGCTGTTCCGCAGACCAATGCGGGTATCATGAAAGCGCTGAGCAGCATCTGCTTGATCCAGATTCGACCTCCCATCCTGGCGTATAAACCTCCACCAGCGTAGCCGTTTATGGGAGAAGTTGCGGCGTAAACGAATATCGCAGTGGATAACATGGAACCTCGCTCTGTATAAAGTTCTCCGATGATGGCGAAAATTATCACGCTGAAGACCACGACAGTTATCTGGAATCAAAAAACATCGAATTAAGAACAGGGCCACTCGAATTTCGAACAAGAATTCCAGGCTATTTCTCGGTCGACTTCTAAGAGTTCATAGTAAAATAGAATAGAATGGATCTATTTCATTGGTGCTACCTCTCCCAGCCTTAACGTCTAAAGGAGTGTTAGCCCTATATTTAACATTACTGAGTTACTTTCTTCAACACATTACACGTCTTTTGTATTGTTATTCAACAGACATAATCATTATACGTAGGTTTTGATGATTTGCAGCGTTGTCGAACCATTTTTTAAGACTGCCTTTTAGTTTTACTCAGTCTTTAACACTAATCCGTGTTTGGTTCTACCTTCAAAGCCTGTATTAGTCGTTTTCTCC
Organism: Neuroterus valhalla; assembly: GCA_011762715.2. Lineage (NCBI taxonomy): Eukaryota > Metazoa > Arthropoda > Insecta > Hymenoptera > Cynipidae > Neuroterus > Neuroterus valhalla. The sequence goes on along the minus strand of WSXT02119171.1, from coordinate 7,168 downwards.
ACTGTTGTTGGTTCCCTTCGCTTAACCGTTTCACAGCTTACAACATGCTGGATTGTTTCTGACTTTTTTTTTGCATCGCCTTCATTTATTTTCTGCCCAAACGTTTTCTTTTCCCAGGGTGGCGATTCGTCGGACGATTTCAAATTCCCGGTCATTTCCCGGTTCTTCACGGTCAAGTTTTTGAATTTTCCCGGGCAACTAGACGTAACATATTTATATTTCTCGCTAAACGCAAACATTTATTTCTATTCATGCCGTTCATTCTAAACATTCTTTAACAAAACAGATCAAAGATTGCAAAATAAATCAGTTTTGAAAAAAATACTCAAATTTTCAACAAAAAATACCATTCTTTTTTACGAAAATTAGAACAGTTAAACTCACAATTAAGGAAAATCAATTCATGGTTTAAAAGAACGGATTTACAACTATTAGTTCATTTTTCAATCAAGAAGATGAATATTCAAATAAAAAGATGAATATTTAACTGGAGCACATCAATTTTCAACCATGAAGGTGAATTTTCAAACAAGAAGATAATTTCGAAATAGAAAGAATCATTTTCTAAGAAGAAAATATAATTTTTCAACGAAATAGTCTAATTTCGAACTAAAAACATAATCATTTGCGACGAAAAATGGAACGGTAACATTTTTAGTTCAAAAAAAAAATTTTCAAACCAAGCAAAAGAGTTTTATACTAAAACGAAGAATCTTCATCTGAAAGAGTTAAGTTTTAAACAGATAAATTAACTTTTACTGAACGAGATAAAATGTCAACAAAAAATTTTTAAATGAAAAAAATTGATATTTAACTAAACAAATTAATTTTTAACTGAAACTATAGAAACTGATGAAGAATTGAATGAAATTGTAAATATTTAATTGAAGTAGTCGGATTTTAAACTAGAAGGACTAATTTTTAACTGAAATGATGATCATTTGACTGGAATTGTTCATTTTTTGACAAAAAATTAATTTCCAACCAAAAAATATAATTTTTCAACAAAGTGGTTAAAATTTGAACTACAAAAATAAAAATTTTCAAACAAAAATGGAATAGTGACATTTTCGGCTCAAAAAATTAATTATAAACCAATCATAAGAGTTTTTAACTAGATTAATGTTCGAATAAATTGATAAATGTTCAACTGTATAAAGAATTTCTGAGGAAGAATATTAACTTCCGAAGGAAAAGATAATTTTTCTACAAAAAACCGACTTTTTAACAAAATATGTGAAGTTTCAACGAGATAATTAAATTTTCAATTTAAAAAGACAAATTCTCACCAAATTGTCGAACTAGAAAAGATCAATTTTCCACTAAAAATGAAACAGTTCAATTTTCAATTGAAGAAATTGATTTTTAACCAAACTGATGAATTTTCAAGTGTAATGATCAATCTTCAAATGTATGGATGTATTTTAAGCAAGAAGATGAATTTTCGACCATAAAGAATAATTTTCTACAAAAAAGGCATATTTCCCATGAAGTACATAAATTTTCAAAAAAATATTTTAATTTCCAGATTCAGGAATCAATGTTCAATTAAATACTTGAATTTTCACCAAAAAAATATGAATTTATTTCTAAAAAAGTTGTTACAATTTCAACCAGAGATGAATTTTGAATCGAAATAATGCAACTTTAACATAAAAATTAAGCTAAATAGATAAATATTTCTATTTTTTTTAAATTAGATTTAAAAATTTAAATTTTTTTAAATTAAGAAAATAGTTCTTTCTGTATGTTTGGGATATCATCAATTTGATTATCAAACTCAAGTCAGCTAAAAACAATTTTTCAGAGTAGCATAAAGTATAAATATATTCAAAAATTGCCAGAATCAGACTAAAGCAACATTACATTCCTCAAATCAAATGATAAGATCTCTTTTTAATTATGAAAAGAAAGCGGTCATTTCTTGTATTTTTACGGTAAATTTTTGAATTGTCTAGGCTAAGCCAAGTGATTTCCCGGGTTTTAAATTGAATTCCCGGTCATTTCTCGGTTTTTTTCCCGGTCGATAAAATTCCTATTCATTTCCCGGTCCATCCCGATTTCCTGGTCAAGTCGCCACCCTGTAAGAAGCTAATTCGTCATGAGGTAGTGTGTCCATTTATAACGTCAGTCCCACCAAAAAACAGTCATGTAAAGGAAAGTAGAGAACTATTCAAAACAGAGCCAAAACGAAACGATATGAAAAGAAATTGAAAAGTTCTAGTACCTGATATCCTGCTCCAATGAAAGCCGAGAACAACATGGGATGACTAGCAGGTCGGAAAACGTCTCCGTGAACTTGCTTCCACCCATACTCATCGCCCAAATCTCTTTCCATGTCGTCCATTTCCTCATCTTTGCTGTACCTCGCATAATCTTTTCTCAAAGTTCGCATCAAAATCATAGATACGAGTCCCACAAGGAAAATTACCATCATGAAACTATTAAAGATGCTGAACCAATGGATCTGCAAATAATCAAAGAAAGTTCAGAAATTACTCAAACTTATTTAAAAAATTAAGGCTATTCCCCGGTCAAAATTGACATTTCTTCCGGTTGGCTTTCAAGCGTTCACAATAACAATCATTCAATACTAATTTATTTATTATATGAATTTTGAGAAGGACGAAACATTTCGAAACTTTACGAGTTACAATATAGGTATAATGTAAATCATTTTTATCAATACTGCAATTTAGCCGTATTTGGTAAATTTATACTTTCAAGTTGAAAATATTGTAAATAAATCTCAGAAGTAAAATATTTTTCGCATTTCAAACAAAGAGGGTTGATAACAGTCAGCACAATTTCAAACACATTAAATGTCAAACTCAGTATTTTTAATACTTAATAGATTGTACTATGTAAATTCTAAGCCTGATTTTTAATAACGCTATTTTTATATTTTATTATCATCTGATAAACACTAAGTCTATTCTGGATTTTTTTTCGAAGGCAATCTAAACAAGATCCAAACCATAATGTTGACAGTTCCATTCCAGCGAAACGATGAATTTAATTTTTAAATATTTGTAAATTCCAGGAATTCCTACTTTTTTCGAATTAATAAAAATTTGATAACTTCCAATTTTGGTACAGAAGAAATTAGATGTATTTGTTTCAGACTGATAAAGGATGAATGCTTCTATTAACGGATTTTTATTCTTGAAGCTTTTTCAATTTTCAACGCTTCCAATTTAATATATTCTTTACTCTTGAATGTGATTATATCAAGTTGCTGATTTTGAAAACTCATTTAAGGTCATTATCTCTTGAACGATATTGAAAAGAAAAACATGGACAATTGAGCTTTCGTTGGAAATTATACTTTGAATAATGAATTACTAATAATAATAACCAAGGTGGCGATTTGGCGGACGATTTCAAATTCCCGGTTATTTTCCGATTCTTCACGGTCAAGTTTTTCAATTTCCCCGGTCAACTAGAAGTAACATATTTATATTTGTCGCAAAACACACACATCTATTTTTATTTATGACGTTCATTCTTAACATCCTTCAACACAACAGATCAAACATTGCAAAACAACCCACTTTTGAAGAGAATACTCCAATTTCCAACAACAAAAAATCAATTTTTTTTTGCAAAAATTGGAACAGTTAAACTTACAATTGAAAACAATCAATTTACGACAACAAAAAAAAAACGGGTTTCAAACAAAAGAGTTCATTTTTCGAACAATGTGATGAATTTTCAAATAAAATTATAAATCTATAACCAGTACAGTTAAATTCCAAATCAAAAAGAAGAATTTTTAACTAAAAAGATAAATATTTAACTGGAGCACTTCAATATTCAATCATGAAAGTGAATATTCAAACAAGAAGATTAATTTTCAAATAGAAAGAAAAAATCTCTAAGAACAAATACAATTTGTTAGCAAAATAGTTGAATTTTCATTTAAAAAAATAATTATTTTTAGCCAAAAATGAAACAGCAACATTTTTAGTTCAACAAATCAATTTCAAACCGAGCATAAGAGTTTTCTACTAAAACAAAGAATCTTCAACTGAAGGAGTTGAGTTTTCAAACACATAAATTAACTTTAACCGAAAAAGATTCATTGTCAACCAAAATTTGAATACCGAAATTTTAAATTGGAAAAATGGATTTTCAGCAAACAAATGAATTTATAACTAAAACTATGGAATTTTTAATTGGAATCAGTTAAACTTACTTTTAAAAAAATGAACTATCAACAAACAAAAAACAAACTTTCGAATAAATTATTACATTTTTACAAAAAATGATGAAGAATGAAATGAAATTGTCAATATTTAACTGAAGTATTAGTATTTTAAACCAGAAAGACGAATTTTCAACTGAAATTAGGAACATTTAACTAGAATAGTTCAATTTTTGACAAAAAATTAGTTTTCAACAAAAATATACAATTTTTCAATAAAATGGTTGCAATTGGAACTCGAAAAAGAAAATTCTCCAAACAAAAATGGAATCGTAACATTTTTGGCTCAAAAAATTAATTTTAAACCAAACATTCGGAGTATCAACTAGATGAATGTTCGACTAAAATTAAATTTGTTTAACCTTATAACTTAAATTGTTGACCGAATTGTCTAACTTTGAACTCGAAAAGATCAATTTTTCACTAAAAATGAAACAGTTAAATTTTCAGTTAAAGAAAATGATTTTCTACCAAACTGATGAACTGTCAGGTATAATGATGAATCTTCAACGGGCATAGATATATTTTAAGAAAAAAAATGAGTTTTTAACTATAAAGATTAATTTTATACTAAAATGGAAAATTTCCCAGGAAGTGCATAAATTGTTAAATAAATAGTTTGATTATGAAATTCAAAAATCAATGTTCAACTAAATACTTCAATTTTTACTTAAAAAATATGAATAGATTTTCAACAAACAGGTATATATTGAAAACAAGTAGTTGATTGTTTAACTAAAAAAGGATGAATTTGCAATGAACAATGTGAGCAAGTTTTCTAGCATAATTCAGAAATAATTCTTCTTCGGGATACTACTTCTACTCTAAACACTGCTGAAGGTACTTTCTTTATTAAAATTAAAGAAGAGGGGACTTTGAAATTTTGAATTGGATGGTCGATTTTTAAAAATTCCTCTCTTCTAAATTCGAATTATAATAAGTTTGAAAAGTTCCCGTTCCATGTGAAAAATTCCGTGCTCCAAATAAAAAAAAACGTGCTAAAACATTTTTTTGAAAAAATGAAGATGATAATTCTTTCTGTAAGTTTGGACTACCATCAATTCAATTATCAAATTCGAGTCAGCTAAAAAAATCTCACAGAGCAACAAATTTGCACAACGTTTTTCTTATAATGAAAAAATATATGAAATCTTCCTCTCATGAGGATGGATATATTTGAATATTTTGAGAATCAGATTAAAGGAATTTTACATTCTTCAAATAAAATGATAAGATCTCTTTTTGATTCATAAAAAGAAAGCGGTCATTTCTCGTATTTTTTCGGTAGAAATTTAAATGGTCTAGGTTGAGTCAAATAAATTCCCGGTTTTTAAATTAAATTCCCGGTCAATAAAATTCCTGGTCATTTCTTGGTCTTTCCCGGTTTCCCGGTCAAGTAGCCACCCTGACAACTGATTAAATCATTCACATGTAAACGTGATGAATTGAATTGTAAGAAATCTGTTTTAAAAAGTTAGCTCTCGTTATTCAAAATTGAATACAAATGCCTAGCGTGAAGTTGATTTGTCAATTTTCCAAAAAGCTATGGCAAAAATAATGCAAATTACGATTCTATATGTTTCCCCGAATCTGAAGAGAATAAGGATGATCAACAAAATCTGTTTCAAGTTTTTCTCTTTCTGACACCGGCGGGTTGAAATACAAAGAATGAAGAAAATTTGTTCAGTTAAACCAGATGCTGTAAGCTTTTTTCTTTAGTATGATTCCCTTTGAAAATGACTTGAATTAAAGATTTTTACATCAAACATGCCACATTTTTTTATGTCAGTATTTGGAAAAACTTCAAAGAGAAAAAATTAGGAGATTTTTCTTCAGACCCCTATGCTGAAAGCTCATCTTCAAGTCTCATTTTCTTCGAGCTTGTATTGAATTGAAGATCTTAGTTTGTAGAACCAACATATGAAATGAAATTAACTATGTTACATTCTCCTTGATAAATTGCTCCTTTCCTAGCTCAAAAAAATAACTTGTTAAAGACAAATTAATAAAATATAATATAACTCTTTTTAATATAGCTTTAACATCAGTTTGATGTTGAATGCTCTCAAGATTATTGATACATGTTCTTGTGTTCACTTGAAAGGAAAATTTCTAGAGAAGCGTAGAAACTTATCAACGACAAGGTTTTCTCCTAATTTCAATTTATTTTTCAATTACTTACCCTATGTTGAAAGAAGTTTGGATCCAGGTACTTGTCAAATCTGTCCTCAAACTTGGTGCTGCTTTCTTTCCAATTAACTTCATAAGTGAAAGGTATATGAGCACCAGGTGTCAATTCTACCCTGTGATCCGTTGTCAAATTGACATCTACGACTTTTTTACCATTGTAACCGATGTCGAACTTTTTGTGCGTGAAAATGTAGTAGGAAACTACTCCGTCCTTCTCTTCTTGTTCGCCAACAACTCCTATTAAAATTGGCAGTAAATGAAAATTAATTATAAAAAAATCGAAAGCAAAATTACCATGATCATCAAATTTTGAATAATAAAATTTTGATTGCATTGGTTTAAATAACATTCTAACTATAAAATGTGAGTTTTTCAAACGATACATCCGAAGTCATGCAACTTTGATAATATCTGAAATCATTATGACTCTTCTATATAATAAACAAAGAAGATTAGAGACTAGACTCATTCTTTCAATTGAGAAGCTTCAATTGTGATTGTAATATATCTTCATAATTTAATTATTTTTACTAAAGCTAATGTCAAAAAATCTGCCCGCTGCGCGGGCACATTCTCATAGCGCGCTGCGCGCGCGGCTAGCTTCGCTCGCAAGTTTGAGCGCGCCTATGGCGCACGTTCTTCGGATCTCGCGCTTCGCGCTGGATAATGTATTTACCTCGCGCTACGCGCTCAGTTTTTTACACCTCGCGCTTCGCGCTCGGCTTCATACGTGTTTAATTCAGTTTACAGTGTGATGCATACACAGAATTA
>WSXT02119160.1:0-10989 GCA_011762715.2 Neuroterus valhalla | reverse complement strand
CTGTAGTTTATGAAACGATTCAGGAGAAAATAGTTTTTATTCTATAAACTATATCATCAACAATCAAGTAGTTAAACTTGTAAACAAAGAGACGAATTTTCAACCAAAAGTTAAAGTTTGAACCAAATATATAAATATACAGGACAACAGGACAAAACTTTGAGGAGACAGTTTATTTAAAACCCGAAAAGGTGAATTTTTATCCTTAATGGACAAACTTTCAAAAAAGAAATCGAATTTTAATAAGAAAGATGAATTTTTAACTGAACAGTTTAGTTTCCAACGATGATAATGAATTTTCTACTAAGAGAAATAATGTTCCACTATAAAAATTTCAAATGTTCGAAAAAATACATTGATTTTCAACAAAACTGTTTAATCCAAAATATTGAATTTTCAAATTAATAGTTTCATTTTTCTATTCAGTTGTTGAATTTCAGAATTGAAGATTTTGAATGAAAAAGTTTTTTGATATTCAATGAAAAACAGTTGAGTTAAAAAAAAAATCTTTGAATATACAACCGAAATAGATCAATTTACAACAAAACAGTTGAATTTTAAGTTGAAAGAGATGGGATTTAACCAAAAAGATCCGATTGCGATAAAAAAAGATGAATTCTCGACAAAATAAATTATTTCTCAAAATTCATATTTTCAAACACTAATTTTCAATTGGAAATGGGATGGTTGGATTATCAGTTTGAGACGTTAATTCTGCAGAAAGAATAATTGTTTTAGATCAAAAAGATGATTTCTCAACGAAGCATATATAATAGTTGATATTTCAACGCACGAAGATTTTAACTTGAAATATGAAAAAGTCTAATCCAACCAGAAAAGGTCAATTTTAAACAAACATTTACATTTTCCACTCATAAGGATAAATTTTTAACAAGAAAGACTTCCTCTTTACAGAAAACGATGGATTTTCAACTAGAAATAAAAAATGTTCAATCAAGAACATAAATTTTCTGCGAAAAAAGGAACAGTTATCTTTACATTTGAGAAAATTAAATTCGAAACAAAAGAAATAAAGTTCTGACAAATTAGTTGAAGCTTTCACTAAAATGATTAATCCTAAACAAAGAATAAGAATTCTCAACAAAAGAGTTTAACATTAGGCGAAATATTTAATAAATTTTCAATAATATCAGATGATTAATTTCATTTTTAAACCAGTAGACCAAAAAAAAATAATTTAATTTTATAGCCAAAGACTACTTATCAAAACAAAATACATAAACTTCCAACCAGATGGTTGTATTTTCAATTGAAAAACATCGCATTCTTCAACCAGGTAGTCGAATATTGAAACCTAAAGGATACACTTTTAACCAAGAAAGTTATAGTCACACTTTCGATTAAAAAAAATTAATGTTAGGCAATAGAATTGAATAAATTCTTAACAAAATTGTTGAATTTTCTACGAAAGCGATGAGTCTTGAACAAAAAAAAAAAAAAGATTTCTAACAAAGTAGTTCAACTTTCAACCAAATAGTTGAATTTTTGACCAAAGAAGATGGCATTTCAACAAAGCAGTGGCATTTTAACTAAAAGAATGTAATTTTTACCCAAGCAGTAAAATTTCTAACCGAAAGAGATCAATCCCGAACAAAAAATATTTGAAAAAGCAACCCCCTTCACCAGGGAAAACATCCATCTTCAATATATACTTAGTCTCATATTTTCAGAATATTTAGCTGCTGAGATTTTCAATAAAATCTGAAGAAAAATGGAGGGCTCTTAACTTTCTGGACAGATAGTAGGTAGACCCAAAAATGATTATTTCTTCTCTTGACTTATAAAAATGCAAACATCTGTGAAACTAGCACCGACGCCAAGCAATGACTCACCGTTAACATGTCGTGACATTTTTTGTCCACCTCTTCGTCTTCCTCTTGGATATAAAATTTTCGGAAGAAATTGAAAGCTACGACTGTATAAAGGTACACTACGATTGTTAAAAGCATTACTGTAAGCACCAATTGCTTTCCATTGTGGGTTACTGACTGCAAGATCGTTCTAAGAGTTTTAAATCCAACTGCAACATCTAGAAGATGAGCAGCGAAGAAAAAGTTGTTGTAGTTTCCTAGAATCGAAAAAGTGAAGTACCACAAACTGTAGAGGAATGCCTGCAAGAATAATATTATATAATTACTTTTCAGAAAAGACAAATATGTGCACAAATAAATTGATCTCGCTAAATGCTATAAATTAAAATCAATCACAAAGTATAGAAAAACTCTACTCACGTTATCTGTAATTGTCACTCCAGCTTTCCAAATTTGGTACCTCCAATCAATAGCAACAATGCTGCAAATTGAAAATTCAACTATGCATGAGGAAACGTATTATTAAAAAATATCTTATTCAAATAACATAACTTCTATTTATCAATCAGTTTCAACTGATTTTAACTGGTATTGATAGGGGGTGATCTGAATGCGTAGACTGGAAGCCAGGGAGGAGAGGTATGAGATGAAGAGGAGGAAGTGTTTATGAGGAAATCTGAACATAAGGAGATAGATCGCGAGGGTAGGATACTTCTGAACTTGATAGAAGAAGCAGGATGGTCCATTTGTAATGGGAATACAAAGAGGGACGAGGATGGTGAAATAACATTCGCAGGGAAAGGAAAAACAGTAATAGACTACGTTCTAGCAGAAAAAAGGGCAAGAAAGATTATGGTAGGGATGGAAGTGGGCAATGAGATAGGCTCAGAGCACTTTCCAGTAATAGCGAAATTGAAAGGAGGTGATGAAAATTCTAAAGGAAGGAAGGGAGGAGGAGAGGTAAGAAAGAGGAACATGGTGTGCTGGGGAGGAGAAAAGTTGAAGGAATTCGAAGAAAAAATGAAGAATGGAAATCTGGAAGGTAAAGTAGAGGACGGTGTAAACGAGATAATAGAAAGAATGAAAGGGGTAATATATAATGCAAAAGAAGATGTCACACCAAAAGAGGAAAGGGCCATAGAAAGGATAGGATGGTCGGATGAAGAATGTAAGGAAAATAAAGGAGAGTGTTAGAGAATGGAGAAGAGGAGAGATTAGCAAAAGGGAGTACAACAGCAGGAAGCAAGAGAATGAGGAAATGGCACACGGAAAAAAGTGGAAGGAGAAAAAGAGGTAAAAGGAAGAACTGGAGAAAGTGGTGAAGGAAGGAAAATTATGGGAGGTAATAAATAGGGAAAGAGGAAGAAGGAAGGGAGTGGTTGATGATATAAAAATGAGTGAATGGACGGAGTACTTCAAAGAGCTGTTAGGGGGGGGGGAATTGATTTTTGAGAAGAAAAGAAGAAGATAATAGAGGAAGGAGGGGAAGGTGCGAACGATATAAGTAGGGGGGAAGTGAACGAGGCAATTGAAAGGCTGAAAAGAAATAAAGCGTCAGGAGAGGATGGCATGGAGAATAAAGCTTTCAAATATGGGTGGAGGGGGAAAGGATTATAGAGGTATTACTCTGATGTCAGTGGGGTATAAGATCTATGTGGAAGTGCTCAAGAACAGGCTAGAGAGTCAGATAGAAGAGAAAGGAAGTATCCCATACCACCAGACGGGTTTCAGGAAAGAAATGGAACAACTGATAACATTTACGTCCTAAATCATCTAGTGAATAGGAACTTGGGACGGAAAAAAGGGAAACTGGAGGCCTTTTTTGTGGACTCTAAAGCAGCATTCGGCTCAGTGAACAGGAAGGTATTGTGGCAGGCAATGCAAGAAAGGGAAGTAGATGAAGATTTGATAGATAGAATAAAATATTTGTCGAGACCAGATTCAGAGTGAGGATAGGAAATGAGAAAGGAGAGGAATTCTGGTAAATTCTGGTAAAAGGGATGAGAATAAATAACAAGTACAGTTTTAACTGTTTTTACTCACAAGTGTATTAATCCAGACCCTTCTTCCTCCTGTTGGCTGAATGAAGTCTTTTCCATCCCCAGCAAATTGCTGATATAATCAAAGTCATACTGTTCGCTGTATTTCTGCCTGACCTTCTTTTTTACGAATTTGTCCCAGTAATTGACAGGGAAGGTTTTTGCTGATATAACCATTTTATCCCAGTGAGCTTTGATATCATCATCTTCAGGGGTCTCCGCAATGTAGAGACCATCGAACTCAACCCTTCTTGCTATCTCTTTCTCCCTCTTGAAGATAGCTAGTGGAACCTAGAAGGAGTGAGGTGAAATCAGTTTTTGAAAACGTGAAGTAATTCTGGCTAGAGCAAACCTACAATATCTTTAGTTTTATTTTCAATACCTTCAGGTGATAGTAAGCGACTAGCATCGCCAGAGAAACGATAGAATGAAGAGCAGCCATCAGCCTCATTACATGAGCCATATAGTAAACATCCTCAGAAACTTCTACATATTCTATAATATCTGCTTCTTCCTCGGATCCATCCTCTCCACCACTACCTAAATCTATGCCACTACCCTCAATTCCACTTCCCCCTGATCCTGAACCAGAGATATCCGACAGTAGATCAGACATTGACTCAACACTATCGTCATCATTAGAATCTGGTGAAGTGACCTATTCAAGAATGAAAAAGAGATGATATGAGATTGTGTCACAAAATTCATGTCATTCTTCAATTTGTTTGTGCATCAGAAATGAATAATCTCGAAGGATTACCTTGTAAAATAGGAGCATGAAGTTGATACAAAACGCAAGAACTAAAGCGACGTATTTAAGATTGTAGAAGTTCCTAGCCAAGAAGGAAACAATGCGATGAGTGTATTCGGAGAAATCAAAGCTGGAACCTGATGAGGGTTCAGCAGTTATTTCCTGTTTAGCTTCAGCTTCAACTGCAGCCATGGCTGCTTGTTGAGCTGCAGCAGCCTCAGCAGCTGCAGCTGCCTGAGCTCTTGCCTGTTCTCCCCTGTAAGAAAATAAACATTAGAATTACATTTGCGGGCGATCATCTTTTCCTTCACGACTACCTGGTGTCTCTTCCCCTTCCAGTGGACGCAACGCCTCAACTGATTCAGAATGAATTGAAAAGTCTACCATTTTGGACGTTCCAATTGAAGCATATTTGACTATCAACAAATTTGAACATCTTTTGGCTTCCGACATAAATTAACCTTAGCAAAGAAGACCTCTGACTCTTTATCAAACAAATATCATTCTGAGGCAATAAAAATATGTAAAACTTCTCAACTGAAGAAGAAAATTAGAGATTCTAACTAATTAATCGAATATTAGTTTTCTATCAATAATTTTATCTCATTCTACAATTCCATGCAATTGAAACAGATTCAGAAGAATTTCATTCATTATCAATATGTAACATAATTTTTATTTAATTCAATTCATTCTCCATGTATACCCATTATATCCATATCAAGTTTTTACATATAAATGATTTTTATTTACAATTAGTTCCTGGATTCGGATTATTCAAATGAATCAGGCATTCCGTTCCTAAGCATTCATTAGGAAGAGAAGAGAATACAGAAGACTTCCGTTTAGCTGAACCGCTACGCGACGTAAACATTTGTTTAGCTGAACACGGGAGAAATTCCCACCACTGTCCCCCTCGGCATGGGTGTTTCTAGAGGTGACTTCTAATTGGTAGCTACCGTCAGTTTCCGTTTCTACTAGAGAGTAGTGGGGGTGAAGGGGGCCACTCGAGTTCAGCTAAACGAGCGTGGAAGTGTTCAGGTAAATGGAAGTTCAGCTAAACGGAAGTCTTCTGTATACAATATTCAAACATTGAATCTGAAATTCCAGAATTTCCAACGTTCTCGATTTAGAATAATCCAAACTTTTATCATTCCAAAGTCAGTAAAAAAATGTTCAATTTTGACCTTTTCCATTTCGAACTAGTTCTTATCCAAATTGGGGAGTATGAATGCTTATCTGAAAATGATACAATTCCTACTACTTTTCATATGAAATTGTCCTTTTAAAAGGTTTGGATAGGAAATTTTTTTACTTAAAACGTTTCATCAATTCTTATTTTTTAATTTTAATTGCCTATTATCTTATTGTCTTTTTAAAATGATTCAGTTTTGAGTTTTTCATTCAAGAATTATTACAAATCATTTTCTTCTAATTTGAAGTTTTCTTTATCAAAAAAATGTTTCATATTAAATTATTTGATACTGGAAGTTCCCAATTTTAAATTATTGTAAACTTCATAACTTCATGGTTCATTCAAAATTTTTTGATTTTCACAAATTTTCAGTCTAATTCCTTCAATTGGAATTTTTTTTGAATTTGAACTTACTTCATTTGAAAAAGTCTTATTTCCGGGATTATAATCTGAAATTATTCGATTTGTGAGTATCCCAAACTGTTTTATATGGAAAATTTTTTATTCTAAATTATGGAACTTTAAATATTTTACAAAGGGAAGTTTACTAATTTAAAAATTTCAATCTGATATCAAATTCGAAAGTTTATTAATTAGAAGTTTTGCCCTCGCAGTTTGCGCTTCTCTACTCCTGTTTTTTTAAAATAAGTTCGTTTTAATGATTGAAAGTTTAGAAACTCATTCTTAAATTGTTCAATCTCAATTGAAGCAGAAGCTTAAATGATTGATGAATAATATGGATATGTTTTCAAATAGGAAATTTCAGAAATTGAAACTGTTTGATTGAAACTATTTTGCATTAAAAGTTATCAGAATGATACTAGAATTATGATAATTGCAATTCCACGTTCTCCTTATAGAATAATCCTTAATTCAGATGTGAATAGTTCCAAATTGATTATCCGAAAATTTCAAACTGCAACTTCTCTCAGTTGAATCATTTCAAATTGAGAGATTTGTTAGATTAAAATTATTTCAATTTTGAATTGAAGAAATTGGATTAGAAATTTGTCAAAATTGTGAATGAAATTTTGCGTTTGGAATCAAATAATTGGACACTGAAAGTGTTATTTTTTCCAAATGGAGAGCCCTTGAAACTAAAATAATTAAAAATTTTGAATGTTGGAAATAATGGGAATCATAGAATTTTTAGCTCAAAGTTTAGAAATAGTACAATAAGCATTCAAAGTCTTCCAATTTGAAATTATATCAGCTCCAGTTAATATTCGTTGAAAGTAAACATTTATGAATTTACCCTCGGATCAAAAAATCTTAATTTCTCTCAAAAACGTTCAAGATTAAATAATTTTTTATTTAAAGCTTGGAAATGCATATTACGAAATTTTGATTTTGATATGTTTAAGTTGAAAGCTTTCAAAATCAAATAATTTCATAATAGAATATTAGAATTTAAAATATTCATATTTAGGTTTAAAAAATAAAAATTCTCAAATGGAAAGTAATTTAAGCTGTAATATTTTCAAATAAAAACGTTAAAAATTCAACCCTTTTGAAAGAAAAGCTCAAAAAATCAGGTAAATAAAAATTGTTGAAATGTTTAGGATTCAGCAATTTTCTATTCAAACCTTTGAAAAGGACAATTTCATAAGGAAAGTAATTGAGATTCAATCATTTTTAGATGAGCATTCATACTCTCCCAATTTGGATGTAAACTAGTTTGAAATAAAAAAGGTCAAAATTGAACATTTTTACATTGACTTCAGAATGATGAGTTTGAATTATTCCAAATTGAGAACGTTGGAAACTCTAAAATCTCAGATTCAATGTTTGAAAATTGTATATTCCTTTCTTTCTAATAAATGCTTAGGAATGGAACGCTTAATTCATTTCAATGGTCCAAATTCAGGAACTACAGAAGACTTCCGTTTGGCTGAACTTCCATTTACCTGAGCACTCTCACGTTCGTTTAGCTGAAATCGAGCGGCCCCCCTCTACCCCTACTATTCTCGAGTACACACGACAACTGACGGTAGCAACCAATAAGCAGTTACCTCTAGAAACATCCATGTGGAGGGGGATAGTGGTGGAAATTTCTCCTGAGTTCAGCTAAATGAATGTTTACGCCGCATAGCGGTTCAGCTAAACGGAAGTTTTCTGTAATTGTAAATAAAACTCATGTATATGTAAAAACTCGAGATGGATATAATTGGTGTAAATGGAGAATAAATTGAATTGAATTGAATTATTTACTTAGATTCTCTAATTTTCTTCTTCAGTTAAGAAGTTTTACATATTTTGATCGTTTCAAAATAATTAGAAAAAAGCCCTTGACTTTTTCGACTTCTGATGTAATAAAATTTAAATTTGAATGTCCAAGATGGTAGACTTTCAAATTCAAATAAGTTGACTAAGATAGTTACTCGATTGTTTTGCGTAGCTCGCCTATTTTCGAAGCCCATTTCCAAATAAATCTGTGAAACGATGCAAAATCATGCTCTTTGGATGAAACATTAAGGGGTTATTGAAAATATTTGTGAAGGGCATTGAAGGGCGTTCACTGGAAGGGGAAGAGAACTCAGGTAGCTGTGGAGGAAAAGATGACTGCCCACGTTCCCGTACTCTAATACAATTAGGACCTTGAAGTGTGCAGTGTATAATACTGACCCTAGTAAATCAGCTAATGTTACTGGTCCTTCTGTCTCAGTTCCATCACCCGTTAGTCTCGAACCGTCTTCTCCAGTAGCACCTTCATCGGCAGTACTTTCCCCGGTTTCTTCCATACTAGAATGTGGTGTCGAAATATTTGATTCATGCGGGGCTATCTTCAATTGCCCACCTTCTTCTTTTGTTATATCCATTCCGAATGCTAGCACCTAATAATTAGAAATAGAATTGATTATCTCGATTCAATCATAAGAGAAGCACATTAAATTGATAAATAATCAATCATCACCTGCATATTAGATTCATCAGGAGTGGGTGGTAGGGCTGGCAAATGTCTTGTTGGTCTCTCCTCCTCTTCCTTAACTTCGACAACAGGCTCTATGCGAGGCCCTCTCATTAGGGTCAGCAAAACTCTCATAAAATACCTGATAACGACACCCACACCAAATCCGGAATAATAGAAAGAATAAAATATCATCTTGAAGAATCCTACAAATAGTTCAGGAATGGTCATCTGCTGCATCTCAAATATCTTATTTTTGATATTAGTTGGAGAGAACATAGAAAAGAAGAAATAAATTCCATCTTTGAAGGCTTGAATCCCTCTCCTAATGGGGTCTTTGTTCCTTTCATCATCGTCATCAGTCATGTAGGTGTATGAAGATTCTCTCGCCTTTCCAATCCCACCACTTTCTTCAACAGCCATCAACGCACTTGCATGCTGCATTTCAAAAATTGCATCTTCACAGAAGTTGATGAAGGTTTCCAATTTTTCTTTGTCACCAGCTTCAACAACAGTATTGTAGAAATAGGTCCGCTTGGATTCTTTAATCTGGGGCTTTTCCCACTGCTCGATGTTCGACTCTTTGATTTCAAAGTAAACTCTTTCAATTTTTCTATTACCTCCCAGAATTTCAATTCTTCCTAGAAAAGGTTCAAAGTAGTTCAGAACTGAACCTGCCGTTTCAAGGAATCTAGCCAATCTGGGTTCATTTGGCATGTGTTCTGAAAGGTTTGTCAAGAGGACAGCAAGGTTGAAACCAATTTCTTTCGCAGGTTCATGGAACCGATCCATGAATGCTACGTAGTCGATCTTTCCATCGTGGTTAGTTTCGCAACAGGCAAGAAGAAACTCAATTTCTTCACTGTAAATTATTTATTTCGGAGTAATATTATAAGTTTATTAGATTTTAATTTTTTGGGAAAAATTTCGGGCTGAAAGCTACTCCATGGTCCACATCTAGCCCTTGACCTGCTCGTGGGGACACATATTGTTCGCTCGAGTCGAGCGCGGGCTTGTACAGTCAATCTTAACAGCGAGAAGCAAACCACAAATATGAACCGTAGGTACAAATCATAAATACGTATACAGGTGCAATCAGAAAGAGATATTTCAGAAAGAGACGGAAGAATTTCGAATTCAGACTCACGCTGAAACGTGTGTCCTACCTGACTAAAAATATTTCTTGAATGAATAATTATTTCCACTTTTTCCCAACTTTTTTTACCTTTTTTGCAAGGTTTGTTTTGGCTGGAATTTAACTTTTTGGATAGAAAATTGAAATGGATAGTTAAAAATTGAACTACATTGTTATTGATTCTATTGTCGAATGAATCATATATTTAATATAAGATTAGTTCTTTTTTGGTTGAAATGTGTTTTCTTAAATACTGAATTTGAATTGATTTTTTCAAAGTAAATTACAAAATTCGTTCGAAAATTATGTATTTTGTTGTTAACTACCTTATTCTCCTCCCCTTTCCCTAACTTTCTTTAAATATTTTTGGAAGGTTTGTTTCGTTTGACTGAAATTTAACTTTTTGGATAGAAAATTGAACTGAATGGTTAAAAATTAAACTACTTTGTTATTGATTTTATTGTCGAATGAAACATATATTCAATATAAGATTCGTTCTTTTTTGGTTGGAAATGTTTTTGTTTTCAATTACTGAATTGAAATTGATTTTTTCACAGTAAATTAAAAAATTTGTTCGGAAATTATGTGTTTTGTTGTTAATTATCTTATTCTCCTCCACTTTCCATAGATTTCTTTGAATATTTTTGAAAGGTTTCTTTGTTATTGATTTTATAGTCGAAGGAATCATATATTCAATATAAGATTCGTTCTTTTTTGGTTGAAAATCTGTGTTTTTTTTAATTACTGATTTTAAATTAAATTTTTCAGGGTAAATAACAAAATGTGTTCAAAAATTATGTATTTTGTTGTTAATTACCCTATTCTCTTCTACTTCTCCTAACGTTCTTTAAATATTTTTGAAAGGTTTGTTTGTTTTGGCTGAAATTTAACTTTTGGATAGAAAATTGAACTGAATGGATAAAAATTGAACTACTTTCTTATTGATTTTATTGTCGAATGAATCATACATTCAATATAAGCTTTGTTCTTTTTTGGTTGAGATTTCTTTTTTTTTTTTTAATTACTAAATCTAAATAGATTTTTTCACAGTAAATTACAAAATTTGTTCGAAAATTATGTATTTTTTTGTTAATTACCTTTTTCTCCTCCTCTTTACCCAACTTTCTTT
>WSXT02119149.1:0-10989 GCA_011762715.2 Neuroterus valhalla | reverse complement strand
GACTTTCTTTTCAATCTTGTGTTATTTGGCTGAAAATTCTCATTTTCTTTTATATTTTTGAATTTTGAAAATACCATCACTCTGAGAATTTTGTTTTTATCGAAAAACGATTTACGTGCTACAAGAAATTGTACTTACAATTTTTGAGTCTTGGAAAAAAAAGTTCGAAAAAATTTTCAAAATGTTCCACCTCTTTGATTTTTCATCCAAAATAGCTGGCTAACGAGCTTGACCTTCAGTTTCTGACACTGAAAGAGTGTACCAAAGGCCAATCAAATCGATTAGTTTTCTCGAAAGTTATCGTGCTAACAGACAGACCTACAGACATACATACATACATACATAAATACATACATACAGACAGACACATTCGTAAAAACCGGTTTTTCAGGTTCAGGGGGTCTAAAAACGTGGACATTTGACAAAAACGGGGGAGGGGTCAAATTTTACACAACTCTAATACCTTCTCTGATGAGAATGTAAAAAAAAAATTCCAAACTACTCTACTCCGCACTCATGGCATGGATAGTTGGATACTTTCTTTTTCTAAAGGACACTGCACGTTCCATAAGGGATTTGGGCTTCGAGTAAATTGGCCCAACTTGATATATGTTACAGAACTATGCAGAATGCATGAAAAGAGGCCAATTCAAACGAAACACAATTTCAATACGAAACGAGCGTGGTTCTTCAGAAAACAATGCAACAAACAGATTCCATAAAACATCAATTTCGCATTTTCTTATATATCTTCAAAATTTCGACATTCGCTGGTAACGAGATTTCATCGATTCAATGATATCTTGAGGTCAAATAATTTTTCGTAATTTTAAAGAAAAATTAGTATCCATATATAAAAAACCACATTTCAATCTTCTTAAATCTGAAGAAGAACAACAGAAACTAGAGAAATTTTTGAAATTACCTTTACATTAGTTTTTTTTTTGTGAAAAAATCACATAATCGTAATCATGAATCGATATTTCAAAATCTACATTAATGTTTTGTTTATAGGCCGAATTGCTAATTTATTTTATTGTACATAAACATACAAACAGAACGTAGATTTGAACACGAAGGAAGTAAAATTAATTCACATCACGAATAAAATGACTCATGCATCTGGAAGCTTTGAAGCTATCATCACTCTCTAAACTAAGAATTCTGGAAAACAAATAATTTTAGATTGGATGAGATCAGAAGTACATAATTTGCTGGGAATTACATAACAGAATAATCTTTCCACATGTCAAATTATATATCCGTTGATTGTTATGTCTAATATGATCAAACAGATTTATATTTAACTAAATAATTATATAACATTCCCGATCCAGCGGTCACACTCTTATAAAGTAAACTTGAATTCATCAAAATGAGGTACAAATCAATTCAACAATTTTCGTGGCGTCCCGTCGCTTCCTTTTCAGCAGAATTCAATTTCACTTATGTTGACATAAATCATCAAGAAATAGACGCACGTATCGTGGTTATTTTCTCCTTTTTCTCGTTTTTCCAAGATATTATCATGCGATGTATATCAGGCGCATTCGTCATGTAAGGTTTGTCGATTTTAGAATCTATCTAGATATCGCCCTATATAAGACACATGGAGATTCGATACGAAGGGATCGTCAATCTTCGTGAATGGTCGTAACAGCTTTGTATCGGTATCAAGCTCGCAGGTCACGGATTCGCCTACGCTCTCTCATGGCATTTGATTACCGCGAATTTAACGACGGTTCTTGAATGCCGAGCTTAGATTACATTTAGGTGACTCAAGTCGAGCGATACGAGCGATCTGGCTGCTGCCATGCCGATCTGCCAATTTGGTTTCCTGATCTGGATTAGCCGCCAGGGACGACGACGCTCTTCGTATCACAAATTGTTCTTCTCTTCTTCACTTCTTTTTTCAATTTCTCACCTGAGCTTTCAGGGTGGCGATTCGTCGGATAATTTCGAATTCCCGGTCATTTCCTGGTTCTTCATGGTCAAGCTTTTCAGTTTTCCCGGTCAATTGGGAAGGTTGAACTTATAATTAAGAGAAACGAATTTACGATAACAAAAAAAAACGGATTTCTAGCAAATTGTTTATTTTCCAAACAAAATGCTGAATTTTCAATTAACATTATGAATATTTAACCAGAATACTTAAATTTCAAAACAAGAAGATGGATTTACAACTAAAAAGATAAATATTTAACTGGAGCACTTCAATTTCCAACCATAAAAGTTGGAAAACAAGAAAATTAATTTCCAAACAGAGAGAATAATTTCCTAAAAAAAGAAAAAATACAATGTTTCAACAAAATTGTCGAATTTCGAACTCGAAAAATCATTATTTTCAGCCAAAAATATAACAGTTACTTTTTCGATCAAATAGGAGTTTTATACTAAAACAAAGAATCTTCAACTGAAGGAGTTGAGTTTTCAGATAAATTAGCTTTTACTGAAAAAGATGAGTTGTCAATGAAAATTTGAATACTCTAATTTGAAATTGAGAAAAATGGATGGTTAACTAAACAAATGGTATTTTAACTAAAACAATGGAATTTCTAATTGGAATAAGTTAAATTTTCAGTTTAAAAAAATTACTTATAACAAAAAAATAGCTTCAAACAAACAAAAAAAACTTTCAAACAAATTATTACATTTTTACACTAAATGATGGAGAATCAAATGAAATTGTAAATGTTTAACAGAAGTAGTTGGATTTTAAAACAGAAGGACAAATTTTTAACTGAAATTATGAATCTTCAACTTGAATGGTTCAATTTTTGACAAGAAATTCATTTTCAACCAAAAAATGCCATTTTCCCAACATGTCGGCTGTTTTATTAGAGGAAAGTGGCATATTTCTCCACTATTTGGGAAAATATAAAAATAGTGTGGTGAAAGTAAAACCTAAGTGGAGAAACGAAGAACGATTATTTTCCCCACTGGTGGGGAAAATAAATCATGGATGTTTTTTTGAGGAGTTTTTGCTTTAAATGCTTCGGCTCGTGTTACAAACTTCACACTCGTTGGGAATTGCTCTTTTTCCCCACTTGTTGAACAAATAACTATTTTTAACAAATTGGTTGAAATTTGAACTACATGAAAATAAGAACTTTCGAACGATAATGGAATAGTGACATTTTTGGCTCGAAAAATTAATCTTAAACCAAACATTAGAGTTTTCAACTAGATTAATGATGAAACTGAAGTTTTCAATGTTTATGGTGAACGAAAAAATAAAAAATGTTCTTACCTCAAATCTAAAGCATGTATTTAGTGGATTTTGATGCCAAATAACTGTAAAAAAAAGTTCTATCTCCCCAGCTGACGAGGAAAGCTGTCAATTTCAACCCCTAAATGTCAAGAATCGATTTAAAGTTCTAGAATGTTTTCAAAGCTTCTTAACTAAAATCTTAAACATGGATTTTGTAGATTTTTATGGTAAATAATTTAAAAAAAAGCCTAATCCCCCTATCTGCCGGGGAAGGCTTTCATTTTCAACTCCCAAAAATATCAAAAATCTTGAAAAAAATTCTAAAACGTGTTCAATGCTTCTTACCTAAAATCTTAAACATGGATTTTGTAGATTTTGATGATAAATAACTGTAAAAAAAGTTTTATCCCCCTACCTGCCGGGAAAAGCAGTAATTTCCCACCCCTAATTATTGAGTATTTGCCCCGACAGCTAGAGGGTTGAAACTTTTTTTACAGTTTTTTACAATCAAAATCTACAAAAAGGATGTTTAAAATATTAGGTAAGAAGCAATGAACACATTTTTGAATTTTTTCCCGATTCTTGATTCTTTTCGGGGTTGAAAATGACAGCCTTCCCCGGCAGATAGGGAGATGAAACTTTTTTTGCAATCATCTACATCAAAATCTACAAAATCCATATCAAATATTATAGGCAAGAAGCTTTGAAAACATTTTAGAATTTCACTTGATTTTTGACATTTATGTTAGGGGTTGAAATTGACTGCTTTCCCCGGCAGCTAGGAGGATGAAACTCTTTTTTACAGTCATTTATTATTAAAATCTAACAAATCTGTACGATTTATTTAATTTGAGGATATTTTGGATTTTTCGTTTACCATAAACGTTGTAAACTTCACTTTCACGATAAATATTCAACTAAAATGAAAAATGTTTGACTGTATAACTTGAAATGTTAAACGTAAAGAAAGAAAGAAAGAAAAGGATTTTGAATCGAGATAATGCAACTTCAATATAAAAATGTAACTCTCAACAAAGAAGTTTAAATTTCAAGCAAGTTATTGATTTTTTAAACAAAAAAGGATGAATTTGAAGTAAAAAATGTAAACAAATTTTCTATCATAATTCAGAAATATTTCTTATTCGGAATACTACTTCTACACTGCAGATGGCTCAAAGTAGATAATTTCCTTATCTAAAAGTAAAGAGAGGGACTTTGACATTGTGCCGATTTTTGAAATAGAGAAACGATTTTTGAAAATTCCTCTCTCCTAAACCCGAATCATAATTAGTTAAAAAGTTCGCCTTCCATGTAAGAAATTCCCTGTTCCAAGTGAAATTATACTTCTTCACTGAAACTTCCTGCCCTAAAAAAAAACCATAATTATTGTATGAAATTCCCTGTTCCAAGTCAGATAAATAAGCAAAAACAAAACGTGATAAATACATTTTTTTGAAAAAATTTAGATAATAATTCTTTCTGTATGTTTGGGCTATTATCCATTCGATTATCAAATTTGAGTGATCTAAAAAAAAATCTGAATCAAATGATAAGATCTCTTTTTCATTCTAAAAAAGAAAGCGGTTTTTTTTCGTTAGAATTTTTAATAGTCTAGGCTGAGTCAAGTGAATTCCCGATTTCAAAATTAAATTCCCGGTCATTCCTTGATTTTTTCCCGGTCAATAAAATTCCCGGTCACTTACTAGTCTTTCCCGGTTTCCCTGTCAAGTCGCCACCCTCGCTTTGTCACGATAGATCCATTTGGGGATTGATTCAGAAAAGATCGTCCACACGAAGTTATTTCCATTTATTCCTGATACGTTCGGAATCAGGCGTTTGATTGCGGAAAATATTCAGTGAATACACAGTCTTCTAGGTAAACTTCTAGGAATAATAAATGCTACAATTAAAGTTTCAAATCGATGGAATAATTAAATATTACTTAAATAAAACTTGTGCATCCTATTCAAAAAGTTTTTCATCATTATTTGATGCCTCTAAACAAGAAATAAGGAAAATATATTGTTTTATCCTATTTGACAGCATCTGGAGACGTTCGCATAAAAATAACCCATAAATCGGAAGCATAGTTATCAGTCAAGAAAGCGCCTTACTCAGAGAATCCAGGTTTATTTCAACGTGGATTTCTCTCGGATGAATGATTTACCGACTACCATAAAATCTGATCTTATAGAAAACGTCAGGCAAAGGATTTCTATCCATTCTTTACACCTCTTTAATAGTTACATTACATTTTCAATCGATGTAGATAGTTTATAATAATAATTTTACCCTACTTTTACCCAGAATTAAAATCTTTGAAGCAATAATGACCTCAATTTGAATTCGTATCTGAATGCTCCTAGCTTGAAATTTTACAACTTATCGTTCGAAGTTTCGAAATAAATAAAAAAGTATTATCTCAAATAGCAATCGTTGAATTTTTAACATTTTCGAAATTGGTAATCGATAAATAATTAAATGAATTTAATTTTAAATCATCAATCCAGAACATTCAATCATTGAATAAATCATATCAATCAATAAGAGTTTCAGAATAGTCGAATATTATTTCTCTTCCAAAAAGAATGTTAACCCATTATTTATAAACAACCAATAAAATGCAATTGTTCTATGTACTCACACAATTGCACGGTGCAAATATTTTACTCATAACTGAACTCACCTGCAACAAAGAATACAATATTTCGATCAATAAAGGAAATTTGATTTCAATTTCTTTTAAATATATAGAATAAAAAATATATAGAATTCAAAAATGAAATTTTAAAGAAAAAATTATTACATTAGAATTTGGTGGATAAAACGTAGTTGTAATTGCACGATTGTCATCTAAAATAATGTACTGATTGATTTTTTGCTTTCACGATGATCCATTATAATTAAGCGAGTTATTTCGGGTTTCAATCGTGCAAGCAAATTTACAAAAATTGCCGACGTTTCGTAAACATTGAAGTTCACTTTATCAAGGCTGACCTGATCGTGTGTGCTCTGAAATAATGGGATACAATAGTTTTTTTTTCACTCGGCAAAGAATTTTCAGGTCCGTACATAATTCCATGTATGGAAATGAGAAAATATATCACCTTGAAAAGTGATGAGACTCCAAGATAATAGGAAAAAGGCAAGGGAATAAGCTAAGCGAATTCGAGTTGGAAGCGAGTTCCCTATCCTATCCAGTGGAATACGTTTTATTATGCCATTTCAGCAAATCGTACCCATTAGGGCCCCTATATCGATTTGTCGAGAACCTGACTCGTTTTGTGCCGTGTGACTCAGTATAGTAAGTCGGCTGCAGGAATATAAATAATTACCCAATCTGCTCGACGGATACGTACTCTCGACTGTAAGTCAGGTGGTCCCACGCTCTCTACAAAGCGTAAAAAATGCTCTCATCCCCTTGAATCAAATACCTTCTATCGTTCTAGCGTTCACCCTGATTTATTCCAGCATGCCCGTCAATATAAATCGGCTTTCTTATAGGAACGTTACGATGGCTTCACGCAACGACGATCCATCAAGATTCGACGAGCGATGAACAGTAAATACTGATGGGAGTCTTGATGTACCACAAGTTCAAGGATAGGTCAAAATTTAACACATTCTCCAGATTTTCCTACTTTTTACTACAGCATTCAATGAAAAAGATTTAATTAAAATCATTCCTGCAATAAGTTGGATAAAAAAAACTTTGGTATTTTTATAAGGAGGATTTTAGAAATTCTGATCTGCATAGAATTATTTTCAGTCATTAATATTGAAACATCAAAACCATCATGGCTCCTGATCTTTTCATTTATATCACCCAAATTTAAACTCGGAATTGGAGCATTCAAAATTTAACTTTTCCAAAATTCTTACCATTTAAATCCAAATAACTGTCAAAAAAGTTTCATCCCCCCCAGCTGCCGGGAAAAGCAGTCGATTTCAACCCCTAAATGTCCAAAAACGATTGAAAATTCGAAAACATTTTCAAAGCTCCTCACCTAAAATCTCAAACATGGATTTTATAAATTTTGATAGTAAATAACTGTAAAAAAAGTTTCAGCCCCTTAACTGACGGGAAAAGCAGTCGTTTTCAACCCCTAATTATTAACTATTTTCCCCGACAGCTAGGGGGTTAAATACTTTTTTACAGTTTTTTACCATCAAAATTTACAAAATCCATGTTCAAAATCCATGACAGCCTTCCCTGGCAGATAGGAGGATGAAACTCTTTTTACAGTTATTTGGTATTGAAATCTACAAAATCAAAACGTTAAATTTTAGGTAAGATGATTTTGGATTTTTCGTTTAACATAAACGTTGCAAACTTTAGTTTCATAATGTAAGAAACAGTTCAAATATGGATTATATCTACACAATGAAACTTTTGGTGGAAAAATGACTAAAATAAGTATAAACTGATGAATATTAGCGACAACTGGTCAAACTAAAAAATAATAATTTGTTTAAACTTTTTCAAACAAAATATGGCGTGAGTAAAAGATTTTGGGTCATGAACTCACTAATCCATACAAAATTGAAGGAGTTTGAGACACAGCTGATTTGGAATCTGCCATTAGTTTTGCGAAATAAATTTGTTTGAACAATTTGTTTGAATGAATTATTGCTTACTTCAACCTTTTTTCCAAAATGGATTCTAAAATCTGATTTCACTGGAAAAATTATGTCTCAAGCATTACATTTCATATTTAAAAAATAATTTGTCACAACCACATGACTAAATAATTGAATTTGCATAATCTATATGTTAACTAAAGGGTTTTTTTGTGCACAAATTTCAAGTTTGCGATTAGTTTTGCAAAAAAAAAAAAATTGTTGAAACGAACTCTTTCTTTCAGATCATTTTGTAAGAACTATTTTTGAATCTCATTGTATGTAGACAAATGTGTTCTTAGTATTGATTAAGTTGTTCTGAATTAATCTGTTTGAACAAATAAATTATTCGAAAAATTTATGGATTTTATAATTAGGTTATTTTTGCTATTTGGTCACTTATGATGCAAATGTTTCTTCTATTTTATATTACATTTTTGTAGAAAATTTCTTATCTGAAATTTATTTTTTTCCAGATTTTTTCATTTAATAATTTTTTCCTATGTAATTATTTGATCAACGCTCATATCTAAAACTTATAAATTAGGAGTTTCAAACTCAGAATCATTCTTTTCCTATTCTTCAATCAACATATCTTTTATTAAGCCATATGGTTGTAACAAATTGTATTTCAAATATAAAACATACTGTCTCGAACATCATTTTTCCAACAGGATTAAATTTTAGACTTTGTTTTGCAAAAAATTGAAATAAGCAATAATTCATCCAAACAAAATTGTTTCGCAAAACTAATGGCAAATCCAAAATCAGCTATGCCTCAAACTCCATGAATTCTATAATATAAGGTTTATCTGGTTGATGATCCGAGTCTTACAATCATGCCACATCTTGTTTGAAAAAGTTTAAACAAAGTATTTGTGAAAATTCGGCTTTGTCAGTCTCTTTGAAATTTAAATAAAAACATTTCTGGATGAATTTTTTTTGATTTGGTTCAGATTTGCGACAGGTAGTTACAGGTGATAATGAAACATTTTCAGAATTCATTACAACAAATTGGCTAATTCTTCTACTAGCAGCAATCAAATACTACTCACAGTAGTTAGTATTACAAAAGTTCCCTTCCATCCCTCCATAACAAAGTTGAAGAGTAAAATACAGCGTGAGAAAAACTAAGAAAGGTTTGTCAATGGGTCTAAATTATTCTAGTCAGTATATTTGATGACTATCGATGATTCTATTCGCATCAATAAAATAAAATAAAAAATAAAATAATAAAATCAATATTGACGTAGCTTTAAAATAGATGGAGGAAATTCCGTTTTTGGAAATAGGAACTCTCAAATAGATTCTTCTAATTGAAAATATTATACAAAATTAGTCGGTGAGTCGTATAAATAATAATTTCATATTATAAAAACATTTTTTCTATCCTGATCAACAAGCTACAGAAAGGGGCTTCATCACCATGAAGTTCTGAGCGTTTCGTGAACGGTAGAAAAAATTTGAAAAAAAAAATGTTCTTTTGCTCCGATTGTTTTACGCGACCCAAATATACGTTTTGTGTGAAAAGAATGCCAAAATTTTATTTTGGAGGGGGGGGGGGGAGAGAAACCACTCCTATAGTGATTTTGGTTCATGAAACATTAAACATGACCACAAAGTGGATAATGTTGATATATATTTGATGGAATGATGTTTTCGACTTGTCGAAATTCGTAAAATCCTTGAAAACATCTAAAAGTTAATGATTTCTTGGAGATTTTAAATCCTGATAAATTATCTCTATTGTTCCCTTGAAGAATTTTTCTGATTTTTTCGAAGTTATTAATTAAGGGTTGGTTTTTCGGGGTTTGCCGGGGATTCTCATTACCACCATTCTTCAGCGGGACAGTAATGATAATTTTTCAGGATGTGAAATCTCCAATAAATTAATAGCTTTTGGGTGTTTTCAAGGATTTCACCAATTTTAAAAGAATCGTTCCTCTTTAGGGATGGGTTTTTAAAGTTGCAGCGGAGTTTCCCATCACCATCATTCTTTGGGGAATAATTTTCAATAATTTTTGGGACTATGAAATACCTATAAAATTATTACCACCAGGTTACTTGGTCATTTTTCTGATTTTTTCGAAGTTATAAATTAAGGGTGGGTTTTTGGGATATTGCCGGGGATTCTCATTACCACCATTCTTCAGGGGAACAATAACGATAATTTTTCAGGACGTAAAATTTCCAAGAAATTATCAACTTTGGTTGTTTTAAAGGATTTTACGAATTTCGAAAAGTCGTTTCGCATTAGGGGTGGATTTTAGGGGTTCTCGCGGAATTCCTTGATATCAAAAAATTACTTGATATCTGATTTTTTTACCTTTGTCATCATAACTTTACTAACGGAAACTTCAAAAGAACTTTGGTAACAACAATCCTAAAACACGATCACAAAGTTGTAAATTTACAAAAATGAATGTCCCTTTTTGGGAATTGTTGTATGACTATTGACTAAACTCGAATTTAATCGGGTTCCGAAGTCTCTACACTTAGTGAGTCTGTAATATTGACACAAAGGTATGTGGTTAACTTTTGACCGTCGATATGTCTGACACGATATATCGCCTATGTATACGAAGTATACCAGAGGGTTTATAACATAGAATGTCAGCTGAAGAGAGAAAGATAGATTCGGCTGTATGGTTATTACCATCAATAATGGCAATTTGGTTTGCAAATGGCTCGAAACGCCGAGCCGAGCCCTAGCCGTTTCTACCTACAATTTCCCTGCATTTTGTGGTAGAAGCATTCGCCCCTCTCGCATAGTCAGCCACATTGAAATGCCTTGAGTCAACATTTGCCTACGCTCACGCAAATTGATTTTATTTAAATCCCAAGTACGCAAGGACGAAAGCTTCTTTGGCCAACCACTTAATTGTGTTATCGCGGGCCTGTAATGGAAATGATCGGCGAACAGAATAGCGCGGAACTTAGTTCTTTTACACTTCGAAAGAGATTTTTATTTCGAGCACGATGACCATTCACTGCATAACGAGCCGAAATTTAAGTACGCAATTCATATCGGTTCATAGAGTTGAAGTGAAAGATACGTTAGTTACTCCGAGTCTTATTGAATTTCCTTTTGGCCACTCCAAGTTACTACATGCATATAAGGTTTTGGGCTCTTTTGCCTGTAGGTAATTATTCAAGCC
>WSXT02119138.1:0-10989 GCA_011762715.2 Neuroterus valhalla | reverse complement strand
ACACAAGCACCGATTTCCAATTTTGACGCTTCATTGGCAGCAGCCGATATCTTCCATGTTTCTCAATAAAAAAATTTCACAATTTCTTCTTCAATATATATAAAAATGCCCACAAAGTATGAATGAATTAAATTCATTCCTTCATTGCCAAAAAAAATGACGAAAATCGTCACAGAAACTCCTTCCTAAACCTATTTCCCCCCTTAAGGCGCTCGGTGTGCAGACATCTTGCATTTCCCCCACCCACTAAGTAGCAAATTTTAGAAAATGGTAAAGTCAAGCATAGGGGTGAAGCGGGTCAGTGGAAGGGGAGAAATGACTGGCCATGCAAAACAGCAGTGAACAACTGAACAACTATTTTCACAGTTGCGCAAAGATCAACGTAGTCCGGCTCGCAGCTCGTCGCTCCCCTGGCGGAAGTTTCGGATTGAAATTTATTCCGTACCAATTCGAACTCTACCGAATCATTCCGGAATCTGTATCCGAACCATTCCGAATTCATACGAAATGACTGTTTAATCCTTTCTAATCCATGCGTCGGAATCAAATTCAATCCGAATGAATCAGATACCTTATTTCAATCCGCACTTTTGATCCAAATGAATCCGAGACTCATACGGAATAACTATTCAATCCTTTCTAATCCATCCGACGAAGTATCGGATTCATTCGGATTGAATTTGATTCCGAGGCATGGCTTAGAAAGGATTGAACAGTCATTTCGTATGAGCCTCGGATTCATTCGGATCAAAAGTTCGGATTGGAAAGGATTGAAATAAGGTTTCGGATTCATTCGGATTAAGATCACGGATCGGAAAGGATTAATAGTTCAATTCGGATTCAATCGGATTGGCCAGACGGTCCGAAAAGAAATAAGTGCTAGTTTCAGAGAAGTTTCGGATTCATTCAGATTGAATTCGATTCCGACGCACAGATTAGAAAGGATTGAACAGTCATTTCGTATGAGCCTCGCATTCATTCGGATCAAAAGGGCGGATTGGAAAGGATTGAAACGAGGTTTCTGATTCATTCGGATTAGGATTACGGATTGGAAAGGATTATTAATTCAATTTGGATTCAGTCGGATTGGCCACACGAATTGAAAAAGAATAGGTTTTAGTTTCAGAGAAGTATCGGATTCATTCGGATTGAATTCGATTCCGACGCATGGATTAAAAAGGATTGAACATTCATTTCGGATGATTTCGGAATGGTTCGGATACATATTCCGGAATGATTCGGTAGAGTTCGGATTGGTTCGGAATAAATTTTAATCCGAAACTTCCGCCAGCACAGGGTCGTGCTCGTCCCGCGTGATTGCCGATGGCGTGCAATGGCATGTATAATCCGCAATAAATTACTCCAAGAAAAGTTCCGTTCTTCGTTGAATTTTGGGGTTTTAGAGTGTACAAATGATTATAAAGTACCAATCATGCAAGTGTCTAACCAAAACAATGTGAAAATTTACAATTTGATCGCCGGAAGGTTTCTTCCCGAGGTATGTTATGCTTTTAAGGTTATGTTATGTTTACACGTGACTTCTGCAGTTGTAGAATGTACACATGTAACCGGTTGTTTACGTTATTTGTACGTATCTAGTTTTTTGTATTTTTATAGGTAATAATTGAAATAAATATTACAATCTGTTTAATTCGTGCAAAGAATATTTTCTTTTACGTAGTAAATGAACTGCTTTGCAGTGTCGTTGTTCGTTGTTATGAATCTTTGTCCACATATTCAAACAGCGGGGTACATTTTGTAAAGCTTTATCGTCCTGCATTATTAGTTAAAAGGTAATGTATACTTTTTCTATAGAAGCTTTTGAATGAATTTTATTATTGGTTAAACATTATTTGATTTTAAAACAATACCTGATATACACTTATGCGATAAATGCGTCGTGTTTCAAGAATATAGGTTATGTTACGTTAATCTAATTCACAATGTTTTAAGGGTTTTAAGAAAGACATTACAACAACTACAGACAGTTTTCTGCGAAAAAGGGCCTATTTTCATCTCCGCTGGGATCTGAACCTAAGACCTTATTTGCCAGACGAAAGCTCTCCCAACTATAAGCTTCGAAGGGGTCCAGTGAACCTTTCCTTACAGAAATATACACGCTCTTTGGCTATACATTTTCACAAAACAATTTTATTTAAAAATTCTCATTTTAATCGTATTGATCAGTATTTACTAAAATATTTTAGAAATATACTTAGTTAACTGGGTTATGGTGCAAGATTTATGGTTTGCTACTGCATGGTGAAACCAATTCCTGTGTTGGAACTGATCAAGTTGACTGAAATGAGAATCTTGAAATAAAATGAGAAATTTTATTGAGAAGGCTGCCCAAAGTTTTGCTTCAATATAAATATTAATGATAATTCGTTTGAATATTGTTATTTGCCTCATTTTACACATATATTAAACATTAAATACAACTTTCTGTGAATAAAGGTCCTGGGTTCGGGTCCCAGCAGAGTAAGGGGACGAGGAGGTCCTTTTTTCACAGAAAGTTGTATTTAATTTCCTGATTGGAAAATTTCCATCTGGTCTTAATCGCGTCAATATATTCCAAAGATTTGATAAGTTGAAAAGGTCGATGCAGCAGATTTATGATTTGCAAACTGAATCTCCTGTTAGAATTGATCAAGATGAGTTAAATGAGGATCTTGGAATAAAATTCTATAATTTATCAAATTTAATGAATATCTACTTATTTTATCAATTAAAGAGTTTAACCAAGAAAACTTTTCTTCAATAACCGGTAAAATGAGCCCTTACAGAATAAGGAGATTGTTGGCTCGATTATTGGAAAGATACACATTCAAGCGTAGAAAAATACTTGCATTTTATACATATATTTTTTCCTTCTCTCAACCACAGTTTTCTTTTTTAGAGCTACAAAAGCAGTCGTGTTGAGTGACGAGTAGGAATGTGGAATCGATCGAGATTCACGGAAAATTTCAGTCCCTTCTATGGAAAACACAGTTAAGCAACTCGATAAAGTCGATGAACAGAAAGTGGAAGTTCTTTGAAAAATATCGAAAAATGTTCCAAGAATTACATTCAGACATTCTGAAGCAAATAGAGTTCTACTTTGGAGACGAAAACTTGAGCAAAGACAGATATTTGACGAATCTCATCGCCGAGGATCCTTGTAAATATTAAAATAATTTCCTTAAGTCCCCTCTGTTTAATGCGGAAATTACTAATGCAGTAATATTCTATAGAGGTAGATCTGAACATATTTATTGCGTTTCAGAAGATCAAAATTTTAACAACGAACTTGAGGAGAATAGCCGAAGCTTTAAAGAAATCGACTATGCTAGATGTTTCTGGAGATGGTACGAAAGTTCGTCTTACTACTCCAATCCGGAAAAAGGATAATTCTGAAGCATGTACAGTCTATGTTCAAAAATTGCCTTCAGACGCTGATCACAATTGGATTGCAAAGCTTTTGTGCCAGTACGGTCCAATTGATTATATTTCCATTCCAAAGTACAAAAATGAGGCAATTAAGGGGTTTGCTTTTGTAGAGTACAAGACACCGGAAGATGCTCGAAAATGCA
Organism: Neuroterus valhalla; assembly: GCA_011762715.2. Taxonomy (NCBI): domain Eukaryota; kingdom Metazoa; phylum Arthropoda; class Insecta; order Hymenoptera; family Cynipidae; genus Neuroterus; species Neuroterus valhalla. The sequence continues at coordinate 7,417 of WSXT02119138.1, read as the reverse complement.
TTAAGGTATATTATTTGTGGGCGTTCACATGAAAAAACCAATTACCGATATGAAGCTACGTGTACAGTACACTAGCCGAATGAATTTTGGGCGCTTTTCGAGTTAGATGCATAACGATTGCTATAAAAACACGTTTTATAATTTTCATTTGAACATGACATGCCTCGACTTCCGGCTGATCAAAACCCGAAAATAATTATTTCAAACTTGGCTTACAAAACATGAATATTTCCTAAACTAGAACTGGGAATAAAGGTCCTTTTCATGTAGACGCTCACATTTATTTGTTAAGTAGGAATTTAAAAAATATTTTGTAGGAAAAGTTTGAGGAAATACCATTTGACTATTCCATATGCCATGCAGGTTCCAAATATTTCAGAAAGATTCTGAAGATTTCACAAAGACTTAGAAGACGTTACATGATTTAACTAGCTTTGAATTATCTTAAAGATTTTGCAAATGTTTCAAAGATTTCAGAAGCATACTAAATAAGTTCAGAGAACTCATGAAAATTTCAAGGATTGTAAAATATTATTCTAAGACTGATCTAATACCTATCCCTGCTTCCTTCTCAAACACATCCCTCAATCAAAATCTTCCAGGTCAATTCCACTTTCCAATCCTAACATCAATCCTCTTTATTCCAGTAGTACAGAGGGGCTGGAACCGAACGAGTTACGCTTACCCCGCAAGGGATTTGGCTTAATGGTATAATAATAATAAAGTTTTCACAAATTTTTTGAACATGTCAACAGATTTCACAAATTTTCCAAACTATTACACGAAAATTTAAAGTTTCAAAATATGTTTAAAAAATTTCACGAAGATTTCAAAATATGTCAAAAGATTTCAAGGATTCGAGGGTTTCTAAATATTTCAGAAAGATTTTACAAAGATAAAAATAATTATAATAATATGATAATGATTATTAGTTCAGATTAAAAAATAGGGAACATACTAGATTTCGAGAGAAAGGAAACCCTCGTGAAAAATTCAAGTTCACTATTTTTTTTCTGAACTAATAGTCTGATGAATAAATTTATACTTTCAGGGGGGCGACTTGACCGGGAAATGATCGCGAAACAACCGAGAAATGATAAGGAATTTAATTAAAAACCGTGAATTTACTTGACTCAACCTAGACTATTGAAAATTTTACCGAAAAAATACGAAAAATGGCAGCTTCCTTTTCATGAATCGAAATCTAATTCTCTAAATATTAATCTATTTCTCAAAATATTTGAATATATCCATACGTCATGAGCGGAAGATTTTTTTCCATGATAAGAAAAACGTTTTGCAAATTCGTTGCTCTGCAAAATTTTTTTTAGCTGACTCAAATTTGATAATCAAATTGATGATAGCCCAAACCTACAAAGAGAATTATTATCTTCATTTTTTCTGTATCACGTTTCATTTGTTTTTTCTCATTGATCTGACTTGGGACAGGAAATTTCAGGGAAATAATAGTTTTTATTCTAGGGCAAGGAGCTTCAGTGAAGAAGTATAATTTCACTTGGAACAGAGCATTTTTTACATGGAACGTGAACCGTTTTAGAAGAGAGGAAGTTTGAATACTCGTTCCTCCAATTCAAAATTCGTCACAATTTTGAAGTCCCCTCTTCTTAATATTAAATAAAGAAGCTTGTTTACATTGTTCATTGCAAATTCATCCTTTTTGTGTTGAAAAATCAACTACTTGTTCAAAATTTAAACTTGGTTGTTTTTTATTGAATTTTCTCATTCAAGTTGTATTATTAAATTTTAACTACTTTGTTAAAAATTAATTCAAATTTTCTTGTTGGACAATTCGAGTATTTAGTTTAACATTGATTTTTTAAATTGAAAACTGAACTATTTCTTTGAGAATTTATTAACTTTGCGGAAAATTTGACTTTTTTTGCAGAAAATTATTCTTTATGGTCGAAAATTCACCTTTTTGCTTAAAGTACAACTGTCCATAGTGAAGGTTTATCATTATACCTGGAAATTCTTCAGTTTGTTTGAAAATAAATGACTTCAACTGAAAATTTAACTGTTTAATTTTTTTGGAAAATTGATCTTTTCTAGTTCAAAATTCGACATTTCGGTGGAAATTTGTCTTTTTGAATTGAAAATCTAATTATATCCTTAAAACTTCACATATTGCCTTGAAAAATAGATTTTTTGTAGAAAATCATCTTCTTCTTCGGAAGTTAATATTCTTCAAAAATTCTTCTTCACGTTATACAGTCAAACATTTTTCGTTTTAGTCGAACATTCATCTAGTTTAACTAGTTTAATAGTGCATTTAGTTTAGCTCTTATGTTTGGTTTCAAATTAATTTTTCAAGCCAAAAATGTCACTATTCCATTTTTGTTTGAAAATTTTTATTTTTATGGAGCGAATGTGAACCATTCTGTTGAAAAATTGTATTTTTTGGTTGAAAATCAATTTTTTCTGTCAAAAAATGAACTATTCTAGTTAAATGTTCATCATTTCAGTTGAAATTTCATCTTTCTGGTTTAAAATTCAACTACTTCAGTTAAACATTTACAATTTCATTTGATTCATCATTTTTTGTTGAAAGATAATTTTTTTTAAGTTAGTTTTTTTTTGTCGTAAGTAATTTTTTTAAACTTTAAATTTAACTTGTTCCAATTGAACATTCCATAGTTTCTGTTACATATCTATTTGTTTAGTAAAACATCCATTTTTTTCAATTTGAAATTTCAGTAATCAAATTTTTGTTGACGATTCATTTTTTTAGTAAAAGTTAATTTTTCTGTTTGAAAACTCAACTCCTTTAGTTAAAGATTCTTTCTTTTAGTATAAAACACTTATGCTTGTTTTAAAATTGATTATTTAAATTAAAAATTTTAGTGTTCCATTTTTGGTTGAAAATAATCATTTTTTGACTTTGAAATGGGAATATTTTGTTAAAACATCATGTTTTTCCTTAGAAAATTACACTTCTTATGTGTAAATTAATCTTCTCGTTTGAATACTCACCTTCATGGTTGAAAATTGAAACGCTTCAGTTAGATATTTATCTTTTTAGATAAATATTCATCTTCTCGTTTTGAAATTCAACTGTTCTGGTTGAAGATTCATAATATTATTTGAAAATTCATCACATTGGTTGAAATATGAACTATTTTGTTGGGAATCTGTTGTTTTTTTTTCTGTGATGATATTTTTTTGTTGAAAATCAGAGTATTCTTTCCAAAATTAATTTCTTTTGCAATCTTTGATCCATTATGTTGAAGGATGTTTAGAATGAACGTCAGGAATAAAAATAAATGTTTGCGTTTTGCGACAAATATAAATATGTTACTTCTAGTTGACCGGGAAAATCAAAATTTGACCCTGACATTATGCTTTTCAATGTCTCCATGCAAATCCAAAAAAAATGGAGAAAAAGAAGGGAATCTCCAAATCCTCCTCTTTCTTCTTTTCTCTCGACTTTTTCGAACATCTCTTTTAATTTGACACAAGACATTGGAGTATGTTGTTCAAATTTAATCCTGAGATTCTTGATTCTTCTCGAAAAAAAATTTAAACTTGCTCAATTCTGAATGCTCCAATTTGAACATTAAAATTTTTAAGTTAACTGATGTATGTCCGGTTTTTTTTGATCTACTAATCGTTTTTATGTATAAAAGAATGTTTTTATTTTACTAGTTGATTTTTCGGGGATTTAAATGAAAAAAATGAATATATTCCAAAATGATATAAATAATCACATACATTAATTGTGAGTGGCTTGTGGATGTGACTAAATGTCAATGTGGGGGGGGGGGCTTCCCGGTAGCCCTACCTATGCCATTGCCTTTGAGAAAACTATATTATTTTGTGTCATATTAATCACAAATCAAAAAATTATGTTTTTCCTACAAAATTATTTTATTTGGATTCAATATTTGCAGATTCTGCCTTCTGTTATAAGAAGAGTTCAACTCAATTAGTAATTTTCATGCATTTTTTTATCATTATATATATTTCCAGGCGTTTAGAGCAAGAGGCTGCGAACTATCGTCGCAGACATCTCCGAATCCCCTTCTGAGTATTATCACACATGAGAGTTGTTATGATCAGATTAGAAAAGTTCCCATTCTAAAGAAAGAGATTAAAGAAGAGCAAGTAGAAAGTGAAAACTGCGAAGAATCCGATTTAAATAAAGAGAGCAGGTCAGATTTGAAGAAGAGTAAGCATAAAATAAACGACAGTGGCACAGAAAGTAACTGCTCTGACTATGTCTCAAACCCTTCTAAAGTGGAGCAGGAATACAGAAGAAGCCGGAAACGAGGGGGAAGGAATTCGGAGAGTTTAAATGCGTCGGATGGAAATTACGAACTCGATCATTCATCTGCAACCGAATGTGATGAGAAGCGAAAGAAAATAAAGCTTGTAACTTCCGAATCAGAGTTAGCAAACCCGTCAGTCCAAAAAATGAAAACCCTACCTGAAGAAGAAATTTGCAACGTTAAAAAGAAACGAAAGATAAACGATTTTAAAGCTAAAGCTGTGAATGATAAAGGCGAAAACTCTAAAAATGTAAATACGGAAGAGAAAAAAGAAAAGGAATCCTACTCTGAATCGATGGAGGAAGCTCAACCTTCTGATAGAGTGAAAGTGCAGGAAGAAAAGAAGAAACGTGAAGAGGACCTGTTGGCACGAAATGAGGATCTAGGCGCACTAGAAACAGGATTAGAAATCTTGTCGAAGTCAGAATGGAAACGGTTGAGAAATAAATATCTGGAGATTCAGAGAAGAGATGTTGAGAAGAATAATGAAGGGAAGAAAGAATCGAGTGGAAAATATGTTAAGGAAGAAAAGTCTGCTGGGTTTTCTGGCAGGCTTGGGATGAGAGTAAATATTAAGACGGAGTCTTCTGGCAGCGATTCTGAAGACTTACAAGTAAGTGTATTTATTTATGTTCATACGATTATTACACCAGCAAAGTCTTCAGTACATCAGGTTCGTCTGATGTAAATTAAAAAAAAATTCTGTCCTTAATCGAGAACCAAATTGAATCGATGGAAAGCAGAACCGAGCGAGCGCTTGACTTATTGTTAGTAGGAAAGGGAGGGGATGCTGCTACGAAACGGAAGAGGCGAACGCCGGTATCGAATATTTTTATTACGTTTTTCAAAACTAAACTCGCGATATCTTTGAAACTACAAGAGATTTTTTGATAAAATTTGAACACACAACTCTTCAGACTCTAGAGATACCGTCAAAATGTACAAATAATTTTTTAGACATATAATTAATTATAAACGAAACATTCACCATTTCGACGAAAAATGTCCTTGAAATTCACAATTTTTCGAATTTGCGAAATTGACCATTTTTGTAAGTCAGTAAAGGAGTTTTTCAGAAATTTCGATAATAATCGATTGATTATTACAACAATTGCATCAATAAATAAACGAACGCGTCGCTGCGGTAGAACAAAACGAGCCTGAATGACTGATTTCTGGATAATAAAACAACCATTAGGTGGATCAAATCTTCATTAATCATTCTTCTACCCTAAAAATATTATCGAAATATAATATATTTAACTTGAAATTTGTAGAAGACTTAGTTTATTAAATGTAATATCATCTATTCATATCCAACGTTCAATATAGCGCAGTTTGAAACAGAGGTTTTGAATTATTTTTTATATACATATGCAATTTTAAACTTCTTCCCAACATTAGTTTCTCAAAAAAATCACACATCTTTGTGAACTAAACTTTATTTCTTTGAATCAACTTTTACTTCATAGATTTTTTTTCGCTACCACTTTTGGTCGGCTTGACAGAGACTGTTTCCAAGTAACTCAAAATATTCCCTACTCTTTTCGCTCACATAGACCATTAAATTTTCCAAAAATTTTTTTTCTATTTCGAAATTCCTGAATTTGTAGACTCTGATGCCATTTTAAGATCTTCAAACGAGATTGATTTTCCAATGAAGAAATTCTCTGGGACTCCATCGTAGTCTGTAAACCCGTCTACTTTTCCATTCGGATAATATTTTATTTTATAAAATTTACTTATTTGCACGTTTTTTGGAATGTTATAATTTTCTTTTAAAAAGAATTTTCAAAATCTTTCACTTTGCAATTCTTCTGTTCTACCATGATAAGAGGTGGGGTTTTTGAGTTCTTCATCAAATCTATGTACCCATGATCGGTCTCAATAGTTTCTCGCATTTTTTTCTTTTGTCCATAAAAGCCAAAATTACGGTCACATTGCGAGTAGGAGTGTCCGCAAACTGGGGAAATATACTCTATTTCGATTTCGAAATGAGAAGCCATGAGAGATAAAAAGATCATGAAAAACTAATTTTTATTTTGCCCACTCGCATTGTCTGAAAATAAACATACTTTATTATACAAATGTGTTTTGAATTCTTCGCGTATGACGTGCAATAAAAAATTTGCAATTGTGTTGCCTCCCTTTCTGAAAGAGCCTTCCATAAATGAAAACATATAACTTACGACTTGTTTGCAATAATCGAATGAAATTTTTTATGACAGTTGTGAAGCGTTTTCTCTTTCTAATAAAATTTTTTTCCAAATTATATTTGCAAAATTATCATTTTTTCATAAATAATTGTTCAAACAAATTCAATTATTTATAACTTCTAGGCTCAAAAAACCTTTTTTTAATACTGTCAAAGTGAAAATTACCAATTTTGGCATAAAGTGTTTCAATCGTTGTCACCTTTTAAAAAATCACAAAAATTTGATGGGCCCAGTTGACGTGGCCTGACTTATATATATTATAATTTCAGTTTTTGATATGTCTGAAATATTTAGAAATATTTTGAATATTATACTCTCTTTTTCGATAAGGAAAATGTAACACATATTTATTTCATAAACCATTGAAAGCTAGGTATTTTGATACTCATTACGCGAAAATAAAAATATGGAATGATAAGAAACTTGTATTCCATTAAAAATATATTTACCATATCTTTTGCCTTTTTTGCAACATTTGCTTTCCACAAGTTTTTATTTCTTGATCACTTCCGCCCGATTTAACTACTTTTTGCGCCTGCCATCTTATTCACAGCATTAACTCTTTATTAAATAGTATCTAAATAAATTCCTTTATCAACAACTAATTTCAAAAAAATTGAAAGATTTGAATATGTTTTTTGGGAGCATTGTCTACAAATGGAATGAATCCATCCGTTCTCTAGCGTGTCAATGAAGAGACTAAAATGAAATTGTTTTTTGTCGGGAATTCTCAAAACGATTCCGAAAAAAAGTGCACAATGTTGGTAAACAACAGAAGTGACCAAACAACAAAAGAAGCCTTGAAAAGTGACGCGCATTCCAACGTCTTTATTAATAGTGTGTCCCCTAAGGGTTTACATAACCTCCGTTTCTTTACATACCATAATTTTCTTCTTTTCTCTTAGCCTAACTTAT
>WSXT02119105.1:0-10990 GCA_011762715.2 Neuroterus valhalla | reverse complement strand
TCCCCATAGGCAGCCATGTTTTGTTTTGATACAGCAGCGCCTCTTTGCCCGCGGTGGATGTTTTCTTTGCCAATAGGTTTAAATTCGGTAATGTTCTAATTTGACATGAGCATTCAGGATCTTAATTTTCATTGTATCTTATTAAATATTTTTAGGTGGATGAGAAAAACGAAGTTCGTCTAGTAATTGGAGGGGCCGGTGGCCCAAAAATTACAACAGCTGTAGCACTAATAATGGTATTACATCTATGGTCCGGATATGATATTAAAGAGGCTGTGGATGCTCGCAGAATTCACCACCAGGTAAGAATTTCAACGATACCATTGTCACTTGTTTGAATCAAAATTAAAACTCAGGTGAAGTGAAAATTCTCTTTGAAGAAAATAATTTACACAAACACAACGATTAATCAAAACCTCATCTGCCCATAGATTTTATCTTTTCAACAAGATTGAGGAGAACAAATAAGATCTCTAAATTAATATAATTAAATAAATAATCAAACTCGTTAGTTTGATCCATCATGATATTATTATTTTATTTTAGATTTACCCAATGAGTGTTCACAACGAGAAAGGGTTCCCGCCTTCACTACTGAACTTTCTGCACTCTATTGGTCACAACATTACTAGTTATGAAGGATTAGGAAGCGCAATTACTGTGATTGCCAAACGGGATGGGCATATAACGGCCAATTCCGATTATCGTCGACGCGGAAGAACAGCTGGGTTTTGAATAAAGTGCTAATTAAGATAATTTTATTATATTTACATCATAGTGTAAGAAGTATGCTCCTAACATCTCGTGACCCTAAAACCACAAGGTTCTATCTCGAATTTTAAATGTCACTTGATTTTCAATTTTTCTGTATGTGGGGTAATAGCAAACAAATGACGATCAAGTGACTTCTAAAATTCGAGATACCATCCTATGATTCTAGGGTCAGGATCTGTTTAGAGACTATTGACTACTTTATACTGAAAGAAAACTGATTATCATAGAAATTTGAACATACGTTCTAAGAAAACATTTGGGAAGTAAGTCACTATGGATATTATTTAATTCCGCAATAAGTATTCAGGTCGTTCACGATAATGTAACATTACCTACTGTGAATGTGTTATATTATCCAATGTTATTACCGTAACATTGACATATTCAAGAAAAAATGTAAATATAACTAATACTACTAGAATTTGATTCGAAAGTTCTTTTTTAAAAGCCAATAAAATGATCTTGGAACTATTTTGACTGCATGTCAGATGGGAGATTGAGCATTAATTAATTTGTAAAACAAGCTAATTCTGACTTATTATCTTTGATTTTACGAGTTGAAAAATATCAAACTCGCACTGTTTAAAAATGAAATGAAAAAAATGATTTCTATTTTGAATCGACAAAAAAAATGATTTTAGAATCTTAATTTATAATTCTTTGAAATATCATGAAATCTACTATACTGCGATTTTGCTTTGAAACTTTTCAAATCACATGAAATCTTTTCAAACCTTACGATAACACCTCGAAATCTTGTAGAATCTCAAATTTTTAAAAAAAATATCGTTCCAAATTCTTTGAAATCCTGTTAAACTTTCTTGAAAAGCTTGGAAATTCTATGGAATCTCTGAAATCCTTTGAAGTCCGTTTGAATCCATTCCCAAGATATTCTGTGAAATTCCTTGCAATTTCTAGAAATGCTCAATAATTTTATAACATCCCTCAAAATCTCTCAAAATTTAAAAAGTTCCGGTGAACCTTAAGGAATTTTGCTTTCAAAAGTTTTTGAAACTTCGAAATCTTTGCAAATCTGAGTAGAATATACTTTTTCTCTGTTTCTATAAAATCGTTTCAAATCTTGTGAATCAATGAACCTTATACTACCCCTAAAAAGCACTTTTAATCCCGTAAACGGTTTCAGAATTTCTTAACATCCTTCAAAGTCCCCAAAAATCTCTTAAAATTCCGTAGTTCCTTGGAATCCCTTGAGATTCTTCTGAATCTCTTGAAACCAGAAAAAATAATTTTTCTCTGCGAAATAGCATAATATATATTTAAAAAATGGTTAAAACAAGCCCTTCAATGAAATGTACAAAAAAGCATGAAGTAATTTCCTCAGACAATGGGGCATGCAAAAATGAGATAAATAATAGCATCACATGATGCACATTGCTGGGACAGACTAGCTATGTTGATTGAATAAAAAAATGTGCACCAGTGTGATAATATATACCGAGCTGGTATCAGATAACATAACGCAACTTTCCGTAATGAGAACGAGATGTAAATGTCTTAGGTGTACAGAAAATTACGTATAACTAGACAGTAAGAAATTTATTGTAATGTAACTAATTTTGAAACGAGGGCTTGCAATAATAATAGCAATAAGTGACTAGCAATAAAAGCGTGAGGCAGGAATATTAAAATATATTTCTCATATTCGTATAATGTTTAATATTTACATCCCGCGCTTTTATTGTTCGTCGCCTTCTTATTAGTATTATATTTGGAACTGACCTTTTCATATTTCTTTACTTTATTAAATTCGTGCTGTCTAGCATAACGTAATATTTTGCACACCTAAGCTATTTCCATCTCTTTCTTATTACGGAAAATCCCGTATTACTAACCTCTAATGTCACGGTATATATATAATCACTGAGACATATTTGTTCCCTAGAGTTAATCCGATTTACAAGAATCGGGATCGCCAATCCCTATTGGCCGTTAGATTAACTCAATGTTATCCCGTTAGGGGCGTCTTCATATTCTTTCTCTTCAGAAGAAAAAAGAAGCTTTATTTCAAACTTTGAGTTGAGCATGGTGAACGTTTAGCATGGTGTAACTACGTTCATGGTGTTAATTAAGGAACAACATTGGAAGCTCCGATTTGTATTATAATTTCCTGTGCATAGGAGATGAGAAATTAAAATTGCAACACAAGTTTCCTAGTAGTGTGAAAGTATTTTTATTATATTCACAAGGTAAATATAAAGCGCATACGCATCTCATTTCAAGTTTATAATGTACACATACAGCATGCATACATACAGAATTGTCTCTAAATGTTCAAATTTGTTTTTAAGTAGTATATTTTACTCCACAGAACGCTGTCTGCTGAAGAAGAGTATAGTACCGAGGCTTATTGCGAATCATTCGCAGCTGTGCAAAAAGGAAGAAAGAACAACGCTGAAGTTCTTCCATCAAAAGGAGATCCAGTCAATGCAGTAGAGGTTTTGGTTCGAACAGCATTCCATAATGCTGCTTCCCATGGAAGTGCACCACTTGTGTCACTTGTAAATACTAAAAGTGCTCTTGAACGAATTCAAAATGAAAAGAAAATCTGCTATTGCTAATGAACAGATCTTGAGTCAAGAAAACTCTCTTCACTTGGCAGCTCTAAGTGGCCACACGGAATTAGTAGAATATCTTATCGAATCCGGGGCTTCCGTCCATGCTCAAAAAGAAGATAAAGGAACTCCTTTACACGTTGCCGCTGCAGCAGGCCACCGAAAAATAGTCAAATTACTCATAAAATCTGGTGCTGATGTCAACTCTACCAATAAATCAGGTTTAACGCCTCTGCACTGTACATCACTGAATAACTGGTACCTCGATGCAATTTCAAACTTGAATAAAACTGTTCCGAATTTGAAGGAATTACAACTATTGATGTATGTCGAAGTGATCGATTTCCTAATAAATGCAGGAGCAAATGTTAATGCGAGGAATAGTATGGGAAGAACGCCTCTGCATTTTGCTGCGGAACAAGGACATTTACTTCTCGTTGAAAGGCTTCTTCATCATGGAGCTGAAGTTGATGCTCAAGATAGGCTGGGGATGAGAACAGCTTTGCATTTTGCTGCCGGAAGGGGCAATCCTGCTGTCGTGAGGTATAACTTTTGTCATTATTTCTTAATTGCCAATTTACCAGTTTTACGAAAATTTCCCAGTTTTAATGATTAAGAACAATTCTGCCTGCACTTTCTATACGAGGGTAGTAACATGAGACTCAATCGAGAGATGAAAGCGATTTCTTTGTGACTGAAAAAAAAACTGGGAATAGTGAATTATATTTTTGTTTGTACTTCATAGGAAATCCTATCTTATAACTTCAAACGTCACTTGACATCACATACAGTTTTGCTAGTTTGATAATGTTTTGAAACACTATAATTGTTACAATTCCAAATTTTCTTCTCCTACCTTTTCTACAAATTCATGTAAGTTAAGACCATTTGAAGGTCATGAACATCATATTCAATGCTTGGAGTTTTAATTTCAAGTGGAAAGTTCATAAATTAGAAAACTGAAATTCAAAGTATTAAAATTAAACAGTTCATAGCTCTATTGAGACTTACATTATTTCATAAAATATTTTAAGTTAAAACGTTAAAAACTCGGGAATTGCGTCATATGGAAAATTCACATTGAGACCATAAAATTATAAATTGAGATTCAGATGAATAGAAACCTTCGTGAATAAATTATTTAATCCAAAATTAGACAACTTGAAATTTGAACTTTATAACATTGAAAAAATTACAATGGAAAGTGTTTGAAATTTTATCATTTTATGTTCGAACTTCCAAAATGGTACTCCTAGAAATGTAACTCGCTCAAAATTTTGCTTACACATCTCAAGTCTAAAGGTACTTGAAATTACTCAGTTGTCAATTTACGCCATGCTCCGTCTACGCGGATGAATAGTTGCACAATTTTTAAGTAGAAAAAATATTTCATCAAACAGATAATTCTTGTAGAGTATAGAAGACGAAATATGACATGAATAAACAACCGAGTAATTTCAAGCACCTTCATAGCTGAAGGACCTCGTGATTAATGTATGGAAAAAGTCCTTTGGCGGAAATATCTCATTATGACTTTTGATAAGCATCACCTAATGGAATCAGAGAACCAAACTTGACTTCACTTCAACTGGAGAACCTTTCCCATACATTTCCTTTGGAGTCCTTTCAATTTAAATATTCAAACTTCCAAAAATAATAATTGAATACGAGTTAATAATTTGAATAAATTTCATAATGACTTAAATAATTTCGTGTTGAGCCTCCATAATTCGGACAATTTTAGATTGAATCTTCCATGAAAGCCATGACAGTAGGACAATTTTCAATTGAAGTGTTTCAAATTGTATGATTTCAAATTAAGAGCCCTGGTAGTTGATCAATTTCCAATACTGCATTTAGAATCTGTTCATATCCAATTTGAAATAAAACGTTGACCAATTCAATAATTTCAGAATGAAACTTTAGAAATAAGACATTCTTGAATACGGAAATACTGATACTGAAATTTAATAAATAGAACCATTTCCAATTGCTCTGGATTTGAAATTGTTCCATTAGGATGAACTTCAGACGCATTGTATTCTTTCATTCAATATCAAATATCCTTTATTTGATATTACACAAGTCTAATTTTGAAAGCTGTCATTACTTATTTGTTTAATAGTCTTTCAAAAAATCTTCCCGCCGCGCGGGCACATTCTCATCGCGCGCTTTGCTCACAAGCTTGAGCGCGCCTTGGGCGCCCGTCTTTCGGATCTCGCGCTTCGCACTCGATGGTAATTTCACCTCGCGCTCCGCGCTCGCTTATGAATTTACCTCGCGCTACGCGCTCGGCCTTTGTACCTTTGTACATTTGTACAAGAAGCTTGTGAAACTCAAAAGCGAAATGTCGACTAGTTTAATTTGATGAGTGTAGACTCTCTTTTGTTAAAGCTTCTCCGGCTATGACGAATACATGCTCATCGCGTGTCTCTTGCTGCGCACTCGATCAAAGTTCGTCCGAAACAGTGGAGAAGTTTTGTTGTACAAAAAATAATGGAAAATAGTCTGTGAACTTGATAACTTTCGAAAGAATGATCATATTCGATCGTGCTTTGGCACCCATTGTGAGGGACTAAAAATACAGGTCGAGTTCGTTAACCAGCTGTTTCGGATCAAAAATGAAAGAAGGGGAGCATTTTGAAAATTTTTTTGGATTTTTTTTTCCAAGACTTGAAAATTGTAAGTACGGTTTCTTGTAGTAAGTAAAAATTGAAACAATTTAAACTCATGATTTTTTTTCATAAAAGCAAAATTGTCAGAGTTGTGGCATTTTCAAAATTCAGGAATAAAAACGAAAATGAACATTTTTAGCCAAACAACACAAGATATGAAAAAAAGTTTGAAGAAAAAAATGTTTCTTTTTGGGAACCCTCCAGGATGATCTTTACAACTTTTCGAGTTTTCTCAAAAATTTCTTCTTTTGGCCAAAACATGTAAGGTACGACAAGTAGTTTTTGCTTCATTTATGAAAAAGCATATAAAAAATGACAAAAATGAACTTTTTGAAAAAATGACTAAGGCTAACACAAAAGATTGATTGAGAAAAGTTGTTCACACGCAAAATGTCAGTAAGTTTGTTATAATTTCTCCGATTGGACGCGTGGTTTTTGTTTCAATCGTAGAAAATAAAATTAAAAATTTTAAAATCGAATTTCTAGAAAAACTACATAACATGTTTTGGACAAACTTTGATCGAGTGCGCAGCACGAGACACGTGATGAGAATGTATTCGTTAGAGGCGAAGAAGCTTAAACAAAATAGAATTCAAACTCATCAAACTAAAGTAGTCGACATTTCGCTTTTGAGTTTCACAAGCTTTTTATACAACTGTAGGGAGGTACAAAGGCCGAGCGCGTAGCGCGAGGTAAATTCATAACCGAGCGCGGAGCGCGAGGTGAGATTACCATCGAGAGCGAAGCGCGGGACCTAGGCGCGCCCAAACTTGCGAGCGAAGCCAGCCGCGCGCGATGAGAATGCGCCCGCGCAGCGGGCAGATTTTTTAGTCTTGAAGTTGAACTTATCCAACTGAGCATTAAAATGCTTCCACTTCGAAACTTACGATTTATAAATCACAATGACAAATTTGTTCAGTTTGAATATTTTTAATGCTTCTGATTTAGGAGCCAGTCATTCCAGAATAAATCATTTAGACGTCGTTGCGATGTGATCACGAAAAAATCGGATATTAATATATGATGTTCCTGGATGTTTTCTGAGTTGAATTTAACTATTTATAAGCAATGATGTTGGATTCCTTCTGTAAAAATGAATCTTGAATATTGGTGTGCACTAAGAAAATAGCACGTGAGCTGCATTGAAAAATGCTGTTATTTTGGGAAAAAGCATACGATAATTTGAATCAAACTAAAAATATATTTTTGCTTATAAGACTAAGTTGCATGCAGTAATGAAATATTCTCATTGAAGTTATAATACAAGTTTCTAGGTTTTCAGTTTCATATTTTTACATCTATATTGAATGAAAATTATGAAACTTAACTTTTTATAGAAAATATTGCCCTAATATTAATAATTTTGATCAAAACTTGAAAAAATGTCATAACCTCATTCATGAAAATCACTTGGAAAAATCTTCACCTTGGTTGAATCTTCTTTTCCTCCTTTGAATAACTCTTAAGATGAAAGGGCCAAAAATATAAAACCTTCAGGATACCCTTATATGATGGAAGTTCACACGTTTTATCAATTTTTTCGATTTGACCTTGTCCAGTTTTATTACAGAACTAGTTTGAAAATTAGGTAAATATAACTCTTTTCTAGCCGGTACGAAACAGAATTACAATATGAATGAAGTCAGCTCTTGAAATTCGATTCATTCCAATTTGAAATTGAATACATTTTTTTTTATTCTGAGAATTTATCAAATATATTTGAATAATGAAAACTGCATTTGATTTGAATACGATTTTATGGATCGGATTCTTTATTATGTTTAGAGTTCTAAAAATTCATTTCCAATGAAATTAACGGCTAGAACGTGTAAAGTTACATCAAATAAGGGTATCCTGAAGATTTGACATTTTTCCCTTTTTCATCTTAGGATATATTCAAGGGAGAAAATATAATATTAAACCAAAGCGATAAATTTTACAAGCCAAATTTATACATAAAGGTATGAAATTGGTATCAAATTGGAAAATTTGAAATGTTAGAGCAGTATTTTGTAATTACTTTTGGTACATACATATATTATAACTCAAATAAGAATATTGCATACAATTATCCGACATTCATTTTTACACAAGGAATCTAATATTACTGCTTATAAATAGTAAAACTTGGCTCAATAAACATCCAGGAACATCATATCCGAATATCAAAGTTTCTGGAAATCACGTCGCAACGTCCTCCAGATGGTCTATTCTGTAATGATCCGGTTTTGAGTTGTATCCATTTTGTAGCTCAAAAAGTAATCTTGAAGTGTTCAGGATATCAATTTTGGAAGTATGGGAATAATTTATAATAAAAGAGTATATTATGATTCCTAATCTTTGTGACACATATTAATTAACTTATTTTTATTTCGCAGATGCTTGTTGGATAGTGGAGCAAATATAAATCTGAAGTGTTCTGTCGGCAAAGATGCAATTAAATATGCAATAAACAATGAAGCTGAAAATATCATTTGGATGCTAACCTGTGCAGGAGCCGACGTGAAATCAGCATTTAGTTTTATCAATTGGAATAGCAAACAAAATTCGATAGAAATTCTCATTGATATTGGCGCAGACATCAATAGTCGAAATGAAATGAGTGTCACCTTCTTCCATAAATTTGCTATGTTCGGAGATGAGAAAGACATGACTTGTTTGTATGATCGATTCAACGATATCAATTCATTCAACAATCTACAGGAAATGATCCGAGAACACAATCCTTTCAGAAATCTGAAATCGCCCGATTATGCCAAGATTCTGACTAAATTTGTTGTAAAAATGGAAATAGTTGATGGCTACCGCATCAGCGATGAGCATATGAAAATCATTGAATCCACCGATCACCATTCATTTTACTCTCACTGTGTACTGGAACTGAATGCTCTTAAATGTACAAATATTTTTCGACAAATTACTTTCTTCGATATCTTGAATAAACCAATCAACAAACTGGCGAGTTTGACCAGGAACGAGGAATTCATGCAAGCACTGAAGAAAAATAATTGCGAGGCGATTGTTCAGTATTATAGATGTTGGTTCGATTATCGAATTCAAAAGGCAATAGAAAGGAGAAACTTGTTCGATATGTGTATAAAAAGTCTAAGTCGTTTGTGCAATGCATTGTCGTATGATGCGTGTGAAATTATTTTAAATTTTGTACATTTCATGGATTTTAAAAACTTGGCGAAGGCTTGAAATTCACGCACCAGCGTGTTATTTTTTGTAAAAAAAATATGTACTTCGATGGATTCTGATGTATAAATCTAGTATTTCAATTTTTCGTCCCTCTTACATTGTATTAATTGTATGCAGAATTTGAAGGCAATAAAACAATAATTTATAAATTCGGAATCAATCATTTGTTCTTAAATGGGATGAGTATGCATCATTTTTCCAAGACTTTTATGTATGAGATAGTTTGACTATTTTTAACACAGGCTGGCTTTTCGTGGCAATATAAATTTTTTTTTAAACTATGGCTTAGTAGTTGAAGCACAGCTTCGTTTTCTGCCTTAAATTTATTTCTTGATTTCTGAAGTCAATTCTTAAAACAAAATCGTGAAAAAAGATTTTTTTTTCTGTCTATATTAACAAGGATAGAGCGTGGCACCTATAGCCAAGAGTGCATCTTAAATTTTTAATCACAGGAAAGAACTATATTTATTTGAGCAAAATTTTGAAATTGTGCAAAACCTCACCTACTGGAAGATTCCTTTATAATATGTTCATAATATATAATTCCTTCATAATATGTAACTCCTTCAGAAGACACTTTTTGAATAGTTCCTAAGGTACAACTACCTAGCCACGCTCTTCTTTGAATCCAAATTTCCACGATTTTTTTCCTAAGAAAAATTATTCAAAAGTATTCAAAATATGAGACAAGAAACAAAACCGATGAGAGGTATAATTGTTCATAAATAGACAAAAGAAAATTTGGAATCAGCACAAAAAAAAATCATTGAAAGTTGAAAAAAAAACAGAATCGACGAATCCCGAAGATTGGGAATGATACAGAAAAGTCCAAAAGTAAAGTCTTCTTACTCTAGCACTGTCTAGAAGATTAAGAAGAGAAGATTTTCTCCACCATTTCTGGACATATTTTGCACCAAACATAAAAAAAAAAAAGAGTATATTTTTGTAGTTGGAGAATATTGAAGAATTGAGAAGGAAATATTTGTAGAATTCTTGGAAAGCAACAAATTTTCTTTTGGATCAGCTGCCATGCTAGAAATTTGAGCACAATTTCAGTACAACTCGTTTCTACTGCACACCTAAATAAATAAAATTTAAGGAAAAGAATTGTACAAAATTTTTGAATTTCTAAAAAAAGAAAGATACATAAAGACAAATGATAGCTTTTGAACAAGTAGTTTTTGACCCAAAATAATTTTTTCCAAGAAATGCATATTGCTGCTTTCTCTGAAAACCATTAAAACTGAGTCAGTTAGTCCAATATTTTTTCTGATCCTGTAAAGCGTTCCCCAGTTTGAGGTTATGACAATAGTTCATTCCTCCTTAAAATTGAATACTGTTGAATACCTAATACGCTTTAATACTGAATAACATCTAAACATTTCCGTAAAATATGCATTCGCAATAATATCAGAGATGAAATGACGCCAATAGAAAGAGAAAAGAAATTATGATGAGACAATAATGATTTTTTAATCTAAATAAACAATATAATGACAATTATAATTTCGTGTTATTGAAAGAAAAATATACTTACATGAGTATTTTTAACGCTTCTCATTGAAAAAATGAGAAATTATTATTTCTGAACAATATTATCAACGTGTTGACTGACTTGCCGTCTTGCGTCTTGCGTTACGTTTTACCTGATTTTACCGAAGCCAACCAAAGAATCAGAGATTCAGAGAGTATGCCATGGAGAATAGACATAAGGAGATCAAACTAGTGGAACTAAAAATGAGCACTTTCCTGTTGCCAGAAGTTTGA
>WSXT02119094.1:0-10991 GCA_011762715.2 Neuroterus valhalla | reverse complement strand
CAAACCAGTCGCTTAGTAATGTAGTTTAATATTACAAACTACGTATGTATTTATAATAGAAAATATAATGATCACGTCGAAGCATTCAGCATCTAAAAATTTTGAACCTCAATTGCATGATTGGTATATAGCATCGTTCAGATTTGCGGTCAATCAATCAACTTTTTTTTGATTGAGGAAAATTTTGTTTCAGTTCAAAGTTCCAATAATCAAATAGCCCATGTAAATTTATTATAGATATATCATAAAGTGAAATACCATAAATATGTATACCATAAATATGAATATTCACATTGCATACACTGCACAAAGTTTCCTGACTTATTTTTGTCATTTTATTATTATCAATTTTAGGAGAGGTAGGGGTGCAGGTTGACAGAGGGGATACACGAAAAGAAAATGTGCGTGCAGTTTTTAAATCTTCTGATGAAAATAAGCCTTGCAATATTTTCGATGCGGTCATGGATAATGAAAGTCATGCCATCATGTCTTGCGCAATGAAAAATGTCGCGATGTAGTGAAATAAGTGATGAAAACGTAGCGAAAAGCTAAATGCGTTATATAAGTATATGCGCGTAATCCATTTCAATTCAGTATCGGTCAACTTGATCACTCTTGCATTCCAGCCTGAAAAGTTATTGATGGTAAAAATAAATTATGAAGACATAATGTTTATTTGTTTGATATACTTTTCAGGTAAAAAAATAAAAATGTTAAATGATTTTTTCCCCACAATGCATAACTTTTCCGCCTGAAATCAGTTGAATTTTATTCATTGTCGTGGATCGTATGATAGCCTTCAATAACAAAGAACTTTATAAATATCGTGGCGTAGTAGTCAAACATGCATTTTCATATTATGTCATCAACAAAACTGAGTTGCTTGTCTAATTAAGTTATGTCTTTATGTTCTATATGATAAAAAGAACATATGAAATTTCATTTGAAGAAAAAGTTGTAAATGATAATATGAAATAATAATTTATTTTTATTATTATGTTTCTCAATTCGATTGTTATTTCCTCTCAAAATTGAGGGTAGGCCATTTCTCATTTAAAAAAAAAAAATATGCGAAAATTTTATTCTTTCAGACAGTCTTCCGAATCTTCCAACCAAGTAAATCTATTTGTTCATAACTATATTCACATGGTTCTGAACAAAGCGGGCAGAGAGGACAATCAACGATGCATTTTTTTGAAGACGACTTTTTCTCTGAGTGTGTTATGCCACTTACATGCTAATAAATAAAAAGATAAATATTTAAAAAAAAACGGATTTATAATTCACCATCTACAATTTCTTGAAAATATTTTTAAAAAGTGCTCCATTTCACAAGAAGGATATTCATAAAAAATCGAAGCGTTAATGCTGTTCAAAAAAAAAAACACTTAGCAAGTACTGATGATATCTCAGAATGAATCAATAATTCTTCACTATCTTATTAATATTTTCAATTGTAACTCTTCCTGAAACATATTTGACTTTGACGAATTAAAATTTTTCTATAGTTAAAATTTGTTGCTATTTCAAATTTAGGTATGATAGATTTTGGAATTAAAGAATTTTTAATTGAATCCTTTATTCATTTTGATATCTTCGATATCTTTTTAGAAAAGCTGTACAATTTAGGATATTTCAATCCTACAAGCTAAAGACATCCAAATTCAAAATTTGGAAATTTGATCTTCTATAAATAAGACTATATTGGAAATAGGATAAAAAGTAAAAAAAAGCTAAATTCATTCAGTGAAATTTTAACTTCGAATTTTCTACTAAAATTATGGATCTTCAACGCAAAAATTGAATTTTTACGGAAGTAGCTCAACTTTCAACCAAAGAGTTGAATTTCCGCTCTAAAAATATAACTTTGTAATCAAAATTATAATGCTTGATATTTCAAAAAAAAATTTATTTAAATAAGAAACAATCTAATTTCACCAACAATTGAATCAATTCAATCTAATTCAATCTAATTGAATTTCATTCAAATCCCATTCAGTGCAAAGTTAAACATTTAAGAAAAAACCAGAATAAAAAAAAACACTTAGCAAGTACTAGGTGATATCTCAGAATATACCAATAATTCTTCATTATTTTAATAATATTTTCAATTGTAACTCTTCCTGAAACATATTTGACTTTGACGAATTAAAATTTTTCTATAGTTAAAATTTGTTGCTATTTCAAATTTAGGTATGATAGATTTTGGAATTAAAGAATTTTTAATTGAATCCTTTATTCATTTTGATATCTTCGATATCTTTTTAGAAAAGCTGTACAATTTAGGATATTTCAATCCTACAAGCTAAAGACATCCAAATTCAAAATTTGGAAATTTGATCTTCTATAAATAAGACTATATTGGAAATAGGATAAAAAGTAAAAAAAAGCTAAATTCATTCAGTGAAATTTTAACTTCGAATTTTCTACTAAAATTATGGATCTTCAACGCAAAAATTGAATTTTTACGGAAGTAGCTCAACTTTCAACCAAAGAGTTGAATTTCCGCTCTAAAAATATAACTTTGTAATCAAAATTATAATGCTTGATATTTCAAAAAAAAATTTATTTAAATAAGAAACAATCTAATTTCACCAACAATTGAATCAATTCAATCTAATTCAATCTAATTGAATTTCATTCAAATCCCATTCAGTGCAAAGTTAAACATTTAAGAAAAAACCAGAATAAAAAAAAAACACTTAGCAAGTACTAGGTGATATCTCAGAATATAGCAATAATTCTTCATTATTTTAATAATATTTTCAATTGTAACTCTTTCTGAAACATATTTGACTTTGAAGAATTTAAATTTTTCTATAATTAAAATTTTGTGCTATTTTGAATTTAGGTATGGTAGATTTTGAAATTGAATAATTGAATCTACAATAATTGAATCTAATTGAATCTACAAGCTGTAGATCTTCAAATTCCAAATTTTGAAATTTGATGTTCTTCAAATAAGATTATATTGGAAATAGAATAAAAAGTAAAAATTAATAAATTATAAATTCATAGGTTCAGGATTTAAAAAATTTCTATTATAAAAGTTTCAATCTTGGTTTGAATTTTCAGAAAATTTTGAATTATAGATATTTATATCAAATTGGAAACCTCAAGGATATAAATATCAGGAACGTCCCAAAAGGAATGAATTCGTCAAGTACTGACTGATAGAATATAATAAATTCACAATTCGCTATGATCGTACTAACATTTCTAATAATTATAAATATCACTCTAACATGTTTTATCATTCTCTATAATCTAAGTTGTCGTAATTTTCAAAAATCAAAACAAACAAATGCAATTATATTTCTCATGCTTCCTGATGTTCGAACAATAACAAAAAAAATGTTCTCTTCTTCGAACGTGGTTAACTTGTTCATCTTACTTTTTTACTATTGAAGTTTCTAAATTTAGGTAGTATATCTATAACTTTTGAATTGAACAATTAGGTCGGATTGATTTCTTTAATCAATATAATATCTTATAATTTGAACATTTATTAGGCAAAAGGTGAAAAATACAAAATTATTGTACTCTTTGAACATACGTTGTAAATTAGGCAATATTGAATTCGTACGTTTTTATATTCTAGTTTTTATAGTACAAAGAAATTGTTCAGTTCAGAAAAATATAAAATTTTAAATTGTTACTCTTCCAAAGCCTTAGTTTGTATGGTCAAATATGGAATACTAATCTTATACTCTTAAATTTGAATTTTCAAAAAAAAAAATTAGTTAATTTGAAAAAATTACTGTTTTGAATACGTTTGGGCTTGGAAATAATTTGAAACACAAGGAATAGCATTTATTATTATGATAAACAAATTTCCCCAAAAAAATTCAGTTTAGGAAATTTAAAAAAAAATTAAGTAATTTATTTCTGAAAAGACTTTCTTGATTTTACATTTTCATGAGTAAAACTTATTGAACTTCTAAATTCAGGTCCTTAAAAATTGAGCCCTATACACATTCAAAATTTTCTAGTTCAATTTTTTATAATTGATAATTATAAAATTGTACGCTTAGAATATACTACCCTAACCAATACCATATTGATACGTGAAATCCGAATAATTTCTGATGAAAAATGTTAAACCGTAATTTCGAATTGAGGTTGTTGTAAATTGTAAAATGTCAAATATATTAGTTACACAATTTGCAACGTTTCGTTTTGAATGCGTGTGACTTTTTTGCCATGAAAAAATTGTTGAATTATGATAGCTCAAGAATA
Organism: Neuroterus valhalla; assembly: GCA_011762715.2. Classification (NCBI taxonomy): domain Eukaryota; kingdom Metazoa; phylum Arthropoda; class Insecta; order Hymenoptera; family Cynipidae; genus Neuroterus; species Neuroterus valhalla. Next base: position 6,752 of record WSXT02119094.1, on the reverse strand, counting down.
ATTAATAATCTGTTATCTTCCGTACTTTACAGTTTTATAATTAGAGTTAAAACGTTTTTTTGATAAAAAAATCGTAGTTTCGAATGCCCAAAAGGCATGAAAAAAAAAGTAAAAAATTTTATTTCAACCTTCTTTTTCTTATTATTTGGATATTCTTTGATTTCCGAAGCTCTGAATTTTCATCTTAAATATTTAAATTATTGAAAGAAATATGAATTTTTAATAGTATTTTAAAATCAGCACTTTTATGGTTTAAAATGAGAACTTTCGAAAGAGGATTATTTCAGATCCCTGTATTGGAAATTGCTTGTAATTTCAAATCTATGTTTTCAAGTTTTAAATATATTAAAATATATTCAAAATTTCACAACACAATTTGCAAAGCAAGAAATCTGTCAAGTTTTTACGTCCTTGAAAAATTTTTACATTCTGAGCATATAAATAAGAAACTGAAAATTGTTATTCAAAGATAAGAGTTAACAATGTTTAAATTAATAAAAATACAATCTTAAATGCGTTAAGGTCCGAAAATAATCTAAGATTTTTTTTTATTTCAGCGGCTTCTTATTTGGATATTCTCTAATTTTTAAGGCTTCAGATTTGCATCTTGAATCATGATACAAACTTTTTCCTTAATGTTGTTTGTCAGCATTTCATAGAGTGAATAAGCCCGGGTAAAAGTACAATTGTTGCGGCCCTGAGACTCGACGTTGCCAGAGTGACCTGCTGAGTCACATATCGTGTGCGATCTCTCCCAGCAAGGTGTACTACACTTCGTTTCTCCGTAAAATCGCGTGTTTTAGTCACCACACAGGTGTATTTTACTCCAAAATTCTTCAAAATTGCTACCCAGCATCAAAAATGATCTAGCAAACTTGTCAAATTTGCCGCTGGTCGCGAGCCTCGAGTGCGCGTCTATCAAAAATACAAGTGCTCCGAAATCATGAGACCGGGTTCGTGACCTGTCAAACCGTATCATTCAAGTCAGAAGATTTCTGCTGATTTTGTGGCTCGTGTTTGGTGTCAGTGATAACAAGGATTGATTGTGTATTTATAACGTGCTAATTTTTCATCAGGAGTATATATTGTTCGTGTAAATCGTGTGCCGAGAGCAGTGATGCTTGACGTGGCCTGTGAGTGTTTTGAGGTTATTTCTGTACTCATGTAACTGACCTATACCTGTCGAAGGTGGACCACTCAGCCTTTATTTCCAATCCAGCAGTCTAACGGACAGGTTTATCCTCTGGAGATAACTCCCCGTAAGCAGTGCACATCAGCGACAGTGAATTACTTTCATTTAAAAACCGAGCACTGCCTCCAACCAGGAGTCTGCATAACCTCAAAATCAGCTGTCAACTAGTCTCTTCTGCTGGTCTTCAGAGCAAACGTGGTGCTTGTTAACTAGAATAGTAAACAAAATGTCAAATCAGAACTCGAGGGGTTCTTGACGACTGTCAAGAAAATAGTCGATTTTTCGAAATGTTTTACGTGTTGATAGTTCTTAACATAAGAGCCAACCCACTGTGACGGCACGTTAAGATTTCAAGGACTCTATTTCTGTAGAATTTTTTCTAAGATTCTGTGATAAATTTAGGAAAAAGAAGGTAGAACAAAATTTCAAAATGTTGGGTCTCAAAAAACTGTACCGTGAGGAGCTCTTGCAGATTGCTCTGCTGCTCTCGTTGCTCCGAGTAGATCCTGACTCTTATTTAGGCATAGATATTCAGACTATTGGTGTTGGTTCTTTAGATCTAAACAATGGATCCGGATGGCATTCGGATGCACATACTATCGTGCATCGACCCATGTTCGTTCATCCGAAGAATTTGGATTCGATGCTTCTTAATTATGAGAGAGACATTTTCGAAGACTTGAACTCCCTGGGTAGATACAATAGAATGAACAGTGCCCCTAATGATATACACGCGTATTTATTAAACATCGATGATACTGGGAGAGACGCAGCTGTTCCTGGACCAAGTATGCCGAATTCAACAGATCTTACCAGGAATATGACATCTCCAGATCCGCCAACGTCCTCGCAATCTCCTTCCCAACCTGTTGGTGCAACGGAACTTACACAAGAGGTAAACTTGCAGCAGTAATGCATTCTGTCTTCTTTTTTATTCTTCACTACTATTGGATACTTATATTTGAAACTTGAACCTTGGATTTAATGTTTTAAGGAAGAATGATACATTTTTATGTAAGTTTTGAAATTGGGTATCATTGCAACCAAGAAAAAAAACACAATATTGGGTTAAAAAAGGATTATTAACGGACATACATTCGAATAGAATCATTTAAATTTGAATAATCCATTGTTGAAAGGGCTTAAAATAAACGAATTTAAAGAGAAACGTTCAGAACAATATGGGTTGAAAGCCTAAATGTTTAGACGATTTCTAAATAAAAACTCTCGAAATTGTGATAAAGATCATTTTCAAATAATTGGCTGAGATCATGCATTTAATTTACAAAAAGAATACTTTTTTTTAAATGTAAAGTTAACAATAAGAAATTTATACCTGCTAAAATACATAAATTGATTCAATTTGAATTAATAGCGTTTGAGAGGCTTGGTTTAAATTTCATGAAACTGAAAAATTTACACGTGAAATATGTTGGTACTTGATTGGTATGGATTACTATATTAAAATATAATATATGTAATGACACAAACTTTCACTACTTTTCCGAAAAAAATCTTAACTAGCAGATGCGCCTTTTTATACTGTTTTTAACTAAAATGAATTGTTTAATAATTAATTTATTTTTCCTAATTTCTGTTTGTAAATTTTGGAAAAAATTAATTTTTTCCATTAGCAGACAATAAGAAAAGCATTCACCAAATACGAAGTGATAGTTTATGGTAAATAAAAATTTGTTATTATACTATCTCTAATATTTTTAATTGTTATAAATCGCATCCTAAAATTCTTTATTTATTATGGATATTTATCGAATCTTTTATGCATAGTACATATAGAAGTCATTTGAAAATGCTAATAAAACTAATTGAATACTTTTTCTCATTATTATAAATGAAGTGCCTGAAACGAACCCGCATTTTGAACAATTTGAAGAAAATAAAGTACTATCTCTGAAACGTGTTCGGCTTTGCTGATTTCACATTTTTATAATTAAAAATATGTATGGATGCTTCTAAATTTAGGAAGAACATGAAGTTTGCAATCAAAGCATTTTGAATTGAATCCTTTAGTAAATTTGATATCTCATGATTCTATCTTTCAATAAAAATTGTGTAAATTTTTAATTTTCTGAACTGAAGGCCTGAGTGTTGAAAGATGTCTATAAAATTGAATAATTTCCAATTGAAGGAGATTAAAATTGAATCGTTCGAATAAACATGATAAAATATGAAAGAAAAATTGACCAATTGCAAAAATTAATAAAAAATCACTTTGAATATTCAAAATTGTCCCATTCAATTTATTACAAATTTAATTCTTCCAGATGAAGCCGTTCGTTTAAGAACAAAAGTTTGAATGTTCGAGCAATTTTCAATCGGATAAACTGCAACTCAAATGATTTGAAATTCAAATATTCCCCTGGGGACAATTAAAAAAATTGAGAGCGTTCAATAATGAATATTTAATGACAGTTTCTAGCTGTCCAGCTCTTTAGAACGAATAGCGAAAGTGTTGCAATCATTTTCCTGTTGAGAATGCATGATATTGTGTGTTTGATTCTTATTCAATAATATTGCACTTAGCGATGCGTGCTTCATTTAATATCATTCTTTATTATTCACTAACACATAACGGAAGTGTCATACAGTTTTCCTTAAATTCGTAATCATCGTATCATCAATAATTGAAGTTAAATAAATTAATTGGTTATAGAAGTACGGCGAAGTTCAGTTACTGGATTTGACTAAATTCCTCAGTAAATCTATTCAACAAATTCTTTTTCAAAATTTTACTTTGCAAAAAAAAATATCAAGGTGCATTCAGAGTTTTCATACTGATTTTTCATATCAGTCTTAAAATACTTCTTTCCTTATCAACAATGATAATACAAACTTTGAAAACTTCGAATTCAAATATTTTTTACAATCCGGTAGTTATTTTTATTACGAAAGAGTAGTTCTCTACATAACGGTTGAATATAAGTTAAAATAAAATTATAGAAATATTATTTGCATGAATCGTAAAAATATATAAAGAATTGGAATTGATATAATCAGAATATTGCACCCACGGATAATGTATATCTATGTATATAAGAATACACAAGTAGATGAATGATGGAATTTTATATGAAAGTTAAGAGATGCATAATCGTTCTTTGTTTTCATATTATCACTTTATCAGATCCAAATAACATACAACAGCTATATTTATACTTCCTGGCAATACGAAAACCGCATTTTTGTTACTGGAGAAATGTCTACGATAAAGTTGCAATCGGTGTAAGGGGCCGTACTTAAGTGATGTAACAGCTCCAAGGGGGGAGGGGGTCAAAAGATTTAGTTACACTTTGTTACAGAACGGGGAAGGGGGGGGGGCTTGATTCAGTTACATAATTTTCTAAAATTCGGAAATTAAAGATTAATTTCAAATCCAATAGGACGAATTTACAACATAAAAGTTTAACTTTCGGACAAAAAACATGACTTTGAGAAAATATAGTTGAATTTTCAACAAAATAAATACGTTTTTATCAGAATTGTCGAATGTTCAACCAAATAAATTCCCAAACTACAGATGAAATTTGTACCAATTTTTCAAATTATTTTGCAAAAGAGATTACACTTCGATTGAAAACAAATGCAATTTCAACCATATAATTAATTGAAATTTCAAGTCATAAAAACGAGGTTTCCAAAAAATAGTTGAATCATCAAGAAAAAAAAGTTCATTTCAAACTGAGAAAAATGAATCGAATAGCTGAATTTTTGATAAAAAATATGAACTTTTTACCAAGAAGACCAATTTTATATCAAAGGGCAAAATTTCAACAAAATACATAAATTTTCAAACAATAAGCTGAATTTTAATCTCGAAACTATAGGTACTCTTCCAATAATGGAAGAGTGAAATTTCTAGTTTGAGGAACTACTTTTTATCCAAAAGAACCAATTTTGAACTAGTTTTATTCAACAACGAAAACAATGCGATTCTTCTATTGACGTAATTGACAATTAATTCTATATTTGTGAACAAAATTTAATGCGTGAAGCATGAAAATATCAATCAAAACAGGAGAAAAAAAATTTCAAAGGGATTTCTGGGAGCCACCTTCCTTGAAACTTCAGCAACACTTTCTGTGTTGTTTTCCATCGACGTAAGCTCCATCGATGAAGCCTTACTTTCAGCTTGTCAGGGCGGCCCGACATTGAACTGCGCCTCTCCGAAGAACTTTTGCAGAAAAGTAATGAAAGCGGAGTTTTCTTTGACTCATTAGAGCACCGTGAGAAAAAAGGGAAATGATTTTTATAATTGAAACTAAAAAGAGGGGTTATGTTTATACAATCTGGCTTAATCTAGGTCTAAGCTGCATTAACGGTTATTATTCACTAATTGACATTCTGTGAAAACATAAACGTTTATTATTATACATGTTCATGAAAATTTTGTTCATTCAATAATTTAAACGTCTTTATTATGTATAATTAGATTTGTAGCAGGAAAATAACCAGCGAAGTGGCCATAGGTAAAAAGCAAAAATCAAATTCACTAGCAGAATTTTATAAGAAGAGAAAGATTACGAAGAAAAAAAAGGGCTCAGGCGGCAAGAGAAATACTTTGAAGAGATTGATCAAGACCCTCTTGAAAAAGCACATGAATAAATTAAATATGGATAATCAGGTAGGAGTGACAGGAAAACCGAAATAAAACTGTCGTGAAAACAGCTTGGTTGTTACGACTGCAAAAAATGTATGCTATCCAAAATTTACTATAATTTGTTATTATAAAATTGCTAATAATGTTTTTATATTAAATTATGATATTCGCGAAGAAAAAAATTTAATTTTTGCTTTTAATCTCTAATTTCCAAACTATAATCAAAGATTGATGTATTTTATCTAAAAAAGTTTGATGATAAGATAAAGCGTGACGCCAAAAAGCTCAAGAAGCCTTCGAAATGAATTTGTAGCTTGATACTTTCAGAAGATCTTTCTATATTTATTATTATTACTTTAATGAATCTATCTTTAATAACAAAATACGATTTTCAAAATATTTTCTTGGAAAAATTGACCTGTTTCCAAAGTTCCCTATATTTCGAGAATTAGCCATATAATAAATCAAGTTTTTATCTCATGTTCAGCATTTGATAAAAAACGATGGATTAAAGTAGATTAGAATTATGTACTTCAAAACCCTACATGGAGTGAACTATCGATTAAAAAAATTCATTATTTATTACTTTTATGAGGTATTAAGAGAATCTTCTTTAAGTGCGAGCGATTAAATCTTATTAACGTTGAATAGAACTTTAAAAAGTTATAAAAAAAACTATAATAACCTGCAACAGGCTGCCAATTGTTTCTAGTAATTGTAAGGAGCTTCAAAAATTTAATAATGAACCATTTTTTTTCTCTTCGTATTTGTGGAATATTCAAAATCTTGAAGTTTTTTTCATTTATTTAGAGGTTATAAGTTTCTCAGAGAGCTCTACCAAAATTTGAAAACTGAGTTTTTGGGCCTCTCTATTGAATATATGAGGCGTGAATCCAACCCCCCCCCCCCCCCCCCCCCCCCCCCCCCCCCCCCCACCCCGCC
>WSXT02119083.1:0-10991 GCA_011762715.2 Neuroterus valhalla | reverse complement strand
CGTTGAAAATTCAAGATGTGAAATTTCAGACAATTCTAATACTTTCTCAATCATAAATGATGAGAATGTAAAAAAATAAAGAAATAAAGTGAAGCAAATTAGTTAACGTACATATGGGACATTCTTTTACAAATCGAACAGAGAATTGACCGACCCATTTTCGATTGAGCTTATACTTTTTTACGCGTTTTTTATAGAAAAAGAGAAGATACGTATTTGAGAATTCTTTTAATTTTGCAATTTTTCGAGAAATAGGAAGGGTTGAAAAATTGAGAATTTGAGTGAAGACTATTTTAAAAAAATGTATAACTTCTATTCTATTTAAGCTAGAGACATCATTTTTATTTTTTCATTTGAAAGATAAAAGAACGAGCTTCATTAGAGAAATCATCCCAAAAATACTATTAACAAATTGAAATTGTTATAAATAATAAAAATTTCAAAACGATTTTTAACTAGTTTGACCCCGTTGAATTAGGTTCTTAGTATTTTTATCGTATTCTAAGTTAAATTTCCGATCGGAAACGATTTATTTCAAAATGGTAAAATTATTATTACTATCGGAAAAGATTTAATGTATCTAGCGGTGCCGAGCGCGGTACCTCACACCGTACCGGCGCGCGTATCACATTGCACGGCCGATTTTCATCTTTGGTATCGTTTTTCTCTTGAATATGAATGATTATTTTTTAATAACTTATTTATAAGACAAGATAACTTTATTAAAAATTCAAGAAATAAATAAATAATAAGAAGGAAAAGAAAAACGTCATTATTGAAAATGTAGATTACTCTATTAGGATTATCAGGATTATTATATAGATTTCTTAATCAAGAGAGACGATTTTTTTTGGATGCAGTTGAAATATCAAACTTGGAGTCTATCCATGAAGACGAATTTATAAAATACTACATTTTCGGAAGAAAAGAGACGAATTTTCTAGAAGGTAGTTAAAGTTTCTAGAAGGCAGTTAAATTCTCAACCTAGGAAGGTAAATCCTGAACAAAAAAGTTAATTTTCAAAATGAAATTTAAATTTTCTCCCAGAAGAGATGGACATTTCCAATCCAGAAGGACAACTTAAATCGAAAATCATGAAATATTTACAAAACAGTATTGAATGATTAACACAAAAGGCGATTATAAAAAAACAAATCCAAATGCACAAATCTTCTATCCAAGAAGACGAATCTTAAGAATTATGAATTTTTTGCAACAAAAAAGACGAATTTTCCAAAAAATACTCAAAGCTTCCAGAGTGTGGTTGTATTTTCAACCTAAAAAGTTGAATGCTCAAAAAAAAAGTCAATTTGTAACGTCAAAATATAAATTTCCTACCAGAAAAGATGAATATTCCTAAACCAGAAGGACAAATTACATCCAAAAGGATGAAATATTAACAAAACAGCATTGAATTAATATCAAAAAATGTTATAATAAAAAAAAATCCAATCCAAACAGAAAAATCGTCTATCCAAGAGGACAAACTTTGAAAGTAATAAATTTTTCTCAAGAAAAATGACGAATTTGCTAGAAGGTTTAACTTTTCAGGTTAAAAATACAACCACCCTCTAGAAGCTTTGAGTACCTCCTAGAAAATTCGTCTTTTTTGTTGAAAAAAATTTAAGATTTTCAAGATTCGTCTTCTTAGATAGACGATTTATCCATTTGGATTGGATCGATCCTATTGCAATTGCCTCTTTTGTTAATCATTCAATACTGTTTTGTGAATATTTCATGATTTGGGATTTAAGTTGTCCTTCTGGATTGGAAATGTTCATCTCTTCTGGTACAAAATTTAAATTTCAAGATTGAAAATTAACTTTTTTGTTCAGGATTTACCGTTCTTGGTTGAGAATGCAACTACCTCCTAGAAAATTCAACTACCTTCTAGAAAATTTGTCTCTTTTCTCCCAAAAATGTATTATTTTATAAATTCGTCTTCATGGATAGACTTTCAGTTTGATATTCCAACTGTATTCTAACAAGCTCGTCTCTCTTGATTAAGAAATCTGTATAATGATCCTAATAATCCCAATAAAGTAATGTACATTTTCAATAAAGTTATTTTGTCTAATAAATAAGATCATTCAACTGAAAATGTATATTAATCATTCATATTTAAGAGGAAAACGATATCAAAGATGAAAATCGGCCGTGCAATGTGATACGCGCGCCGGTGTGAGGAATTGCGCTCACGACCGCTGGATGCATTAAATTTTTTCCGTTAGTAATAATAATTTCACCATTTCGAAATTTTCGACCGGAAATTTTATGTAGAATATGACAAAAATACTAAGAACTTAATTCTTGGGGGTCAAACTAGTTAAAAATCAATTTTGAAATTTTAATTGTTTATAACAATTTCAATTTGTTGAAAGTAATTTGAAGATGATATTTTTACTGAAGCTCGTTCTCTTATCTTTCAAATGAAAAAATAAAAATGTCTTTAGCTCAAATAGAACAAAAGTTATGCATTTTTTTAAAATAGTCTTCAATCAAATTCTCAATTTTTCAACCCTTCCTATTTCTCAAAATATTGCAAAATAAAAAAAATCCTCCAATAAGTATCTTCTCTTTTTCGATAGAGAACCCATTAAAAAAGTATTAGCTGAATCCAAAATGGGTCGGTCAACTTTCGTCCAAATCTGTACGATTTGTAAAAGATTGTCCCATATTCCACGGTGTGCCGGCATCCTATTTTGCAAAACGAAAATATTCTTTTATCAATCTAATCAGTACGGAGAAAAAAACATTACGCGAAGATTATTTATTGCAATAACTAAATTCAAGACATCTCAGAATTTCAGAATAAAATATTTAATTATCAACATTTAATCTATTCTTAAGTGGTCTCAATCATGTTTAGTGGTATTTACCGAAGGTCAGGAAAAGAAACTACCAGACCAGAATTACGCAAATTATTACAATTCGTCTGCTAGGAGAATTTTGTGTTCCCCATATCTTGTTATTGAAAACTGGAATGTTTGAACTAAAGGCAAATTTGGCGTTCTTAAGACGAGCCCATCAGATGCACTTGATTGTTTATTGCAAAACATTGCAATAATATCATCACCAAAAGGAAGATAACGCGATCGAGTGATTTCTCTCAATACATTTTTTTAAGATTATTGTCTTATAGTACCTTCGGTCGGTAACTTACCTACCTTGATTGAAAGCGAATTGCACCAACCCCGGACGTTATCCCGCGAACCGCTTGTCCCTCGCGTTTTTTGTTGAAAAACAGCATCCATTTCATCATTATGTAATAAATCAGTTGTTTCCAAATAACTGACAAACCCTAGAAAGACAATCCGAACAGGTAAGGGGGAAACAGACATGGACATAGCCTACAAATAGAATAACAATACCGACTTCCCACACAACACCAACAATAGGTGAATGAAAACGGTTTCATAGGGATTATCAGCGATTCAATACTTGATTCGCACCGAATTTGAACAAAATAAAAACAATAAGAGTTTTTGATTTGACTAATGTAAATGATGAATAAGGTAAATATACAGATTCCTCCAAAAAAAATTTCGCATTGAAATTTGGGAAGAGGAAAAAAAGCATAAGCCCCAATAAACCTTCGCCCAAGTTTAGAAAAGCCAAAAAAAAGAAAACAAATCTTCCGCATGCGCCTGGCTGAGAGTTACTTTGTAGGATATTGATCCGTGGTAGATTTCTCAAAAAAAAAAAAAAAAAAAAACGCAGAAAGAAATAAAAAACTGTCACTATGGACTTGGCTAATTCGGGTCGCTCATCTTCCGCTTATCATGACGAACAAAATAAGGTAAGTAACTCGAAATAGCCAAGTCCGGAGTGACAGTTTTGTAATCCTTTTTGCGTTCCCCTTATCCAATTGCATGCGGGAGATTTTTTCTTTTTGGTTTTTCAACGTGAGGCGGATGTTTCTTGAAACAAACACTTTTTGCTCACCTTTACCTACTTCATGATATCAAATCATAGGCATAAATTAATGACTCAATGTGTGCGATCAGATGTGTGTTTTTTTCATTCCGAGTCATCTTAAGAAGAAAAAATTAGATGCGCTATTAGCTTTTACTTCATTGAAAGGAACTCAGGGGAAATCTCTAGGGACGTCAACATTTTTCGTAATATATAGCTTAAATACGAAAGTAGTGATATTAACATCTTCTTGCATAAATACCCTAAGAGGAGTAACCTTTTAATCTTATGAAGAAGATAACAAACAGTCAATCTTCTTGTAATATTACCAGAGCAATAGGTTATGCTCCAAATATAATAATCTATCACTGTTTGATCTTATAGATGCTGGCGAATCTAGTTCAAGAAGTCAAAGAAATACTCCCTCTCAAGTTCCAGATACTATGCGGGACCTAAAATTTTGTGATTGGTTCATCCCTCTGAGAATGGAGCCTGTTCAAATAGTGATAGATGACCGTGTGATATTTCAACGCTTTTACGTCGTACCAGATAGGCTATACTACACTATTCTTAAAAACAGGAATGGTGAAATCTTTGCAATAAAGTTCCTTGATGAAATTCGTGCATTATATAATAAATATGATATATTGTCAGCATTCAACATGCTTACCGGAGAATCGAGACCACTTATACCTGAAGAAAAAGAGTGTTTGGAGGTCCATCATATTACATATAAGCTAATTGGTACCGCAGAACAACTCCGGAAAAGACAGAGAGTCGCTCACTTCAATCAACAGTGATTGCTTAAAAAATCGCATAGCCAGGATTTAAGATCCCCGCCGCTAGATCGGATTCCAATCCGCTACTATACATACTGGTTTAACTGCGAACATATTGATGTAAAAGTGCCGAAGAAAATGAATGAAAATTGGGAAAAATGTGAAGTGTCTTTTCTATTGCCTCCGTTCCATTTAAGTCTGCGGCATGCTTGTACTAGACATGTCTTCCTACAAAGAGGCTTCTTATAACAGGTTCTCCCAGAATTTTATCGTCTGCAAAAAATAAATGTCACTAGTCATGTCTTTCCAATTACTTTAGGCTTCCCTAGGCATTTTGTCCTGGGAAAGAGAGAACTCTTTTTCGCCGGAAAGTCATCCTTATAGAGTTACTGTTCGAAGCAATACTGCCCAAACTTAAAGAATGCTAGGTAGCTGCCTAACATCATCGGGAAAGCATTCCCACGGAATAGCAGCTGAAGGAATCACTTCTGTAAGTGAAAGCATTCAAAGCCACAATATGTCATCTCTGAAAAGTTGTAATTTTTTTAGGAAAACACCATTAGTTATGCAAAAAAATGGTGAATTACATGAATTTGTTAAATCAAATTTTCTAAAACACTCAGCCTTAAATGTACATAAGCTCTTTCCGGAGTTCATATTCCTAGTCAAAAGGAAGTATCTGACGTTTTATATTATGTACAAAGATTCTCCGTAGAACAAATTCTAACCAAATAAAGCATTTAGAATATATTGAAGCATATTTTTTTGAAAACTTCAACATCGATAAACCGGGTAACGTACGTTTTAAATTTGTATCTTCAAAGCAATCAAGAGAAAATAAATTATCCCACGAGATCCCTCACTGAAGCAGATGAATCTCCAAATTTTCACGCCATGCGAGAAGAAGTAGACCTCTACCTCCCGTGTATGAACAAACAAATAATGTTTGTTACCTACTATAACGTTGCTCTGCAATCAAACTAATTTCACTTCACGAAACAATAATTACTATGGATTTTTAGGACCCACATAGACGTTTGGTCGATATGGCGATAATCTATTAGTAAAAACTCAAAACTGGTGATCGCATACAAAAGGATTCATTCAGAGACTTGCATTTATTGTGATTTAGATACCCAGGATTTGAGAACTCTCTATCGCAAGACTGACAACGTTGTTTATATCAAGAAATGCCAGAAAAAGTTTGATACAGGATTCAAAAGAATGATGTCTCCATGAAGCTACAAAATTTGTTTAAATTTTTTATGAGAAGAAAGTCGACTATTCGTAAGCTTTAAACCGACTCTCATTAACTGGTAAAGATCAGCACGTGTATGAGGGCGATACTCGCCTTTTATGTTTTCGTCATTGGAAGGACCAGACTATCTATGCCCTTCTGTAAAAGATCTGGGTAGCAGCATCCGTCTCTGATGACTTGAAGGAGCAGAAGAAGCCAAAGGCCCATTCCACAACCTTTGCTAAGAAATTCCAGTAAACGTTCTTCCTCCGCTGGCCATAACTTCCCTCCGATCAGTCGGTTTGCGTTCGCTGAAAACCTGGGAAGTAAACTTCCATCAGGTGTATTTGTGTTTCTTCATCGTTTTAGGCGAACTCGACATTTTTAGCCTTATCATCCCGAGGCAAGTTTCCGAATCTTTGGCCAGGATCTCTAGTGCCTTGTGGTCTCTGGTACGTCCATAGCATGTTAACAGAAGCGTGTACAGTCTCCTCGCTGGTAGATTCCTTTATTTCTCTTATATTTATTCTGAGCCATTTTATATCAGTCCCAGTCTAAAGGCAGTTTGATTTGATTCACCTTATTAAAAAACATTCTATTCTTCTTTCGGAGCTCCGGAGGTGAGTGTTCCACCACTTTCTCTTGATATGATTGTATATTTAGGACAATCTTTCTCATATGATGTGATCCGGATTATGGTTTCCGACTTATGGTGCCATAGTTCGAGGAGAAATCCACAAGCCTTCCTTAGAGTTCCTATTTGTATGAGTCCCTAAGTGTGTTCCTGGGATTTCTGATCTTCAAAACTGCCGGTTCCCTGAGCGCCATCTGGAACAAGATATATTTGTGGTCCACGATGGACTCCTTATCAGAAACTCTCCAGCCCACTATCTTGTTCCTTAGTTGTTCCGAGCATAGAGACAAGTCGAGAACTTCACTCCTGTTCTCGTCCTGGAATGTGGGATTATAACTTCGGTTCAGGATCTTCAGCTAAGTGCTCTTCAGATCTTCTAATATATCTCTTCCTCTATCGTTAATGTTGGTGCTTACCCACACTGTTTGGTTGGAGTTTGCATCACAGCCAAGCACAAGAGGAATCCTGTTTTCTTAACAGTACTGAATGAAAGTCTCGACCTTCCTGGGGATTGGGTCCCCGCAGCGTCGCGAGGGAAGAAAGCAGAAGCGATAAACACCCCTAGTCTCTCTCCACTCTAGCCCCTGAGACTCGTCTCAATAACCGTCAGATCTCTAGAGCAGAGTTTAGGCAACAAGGTCGCATCCAAACCCTTGACACACTGAGAAAAGATTGAATCAGCGGTGCGCTCAGCAGGCATGAATGCAGCACCAAATGCACGAATCGAAACTCTACCACAAATGAGAATAGCTTCCTTTCCAGTTTGGGCGGGCTAGCGTCCTAAATCGAGAGTGCTGCAGTACAAACGTGTTGGTAGAGTAGGTCTCCCTAATTAGGCTCGACAGCTTTCCACAGTTTCGGAAACTTCGAAGTCAGCGTAGTCAGAGTCGGCGTGCGCGTCTATGGAAAATGGGATCGCAATTCCACGACAAATTTGGGGCACATTATCGCCCAAAAGTGATAATGCCGTGACCTCAAAGCCATAGTGGCGCTATGCTACGAAGAGCGGTGGAACCGCTATTCCAAGATTCTTTCAGTGCAGCTAGGCACACCCTTGGTGTTATTTTGCGTGGCCCCTTGTATATGGAGCCGCACCCTCCTTAGCCACTAATTCTTTACGGTTTCAACCAAGGTTTTTGGCTCAGGGTTATTCCTGTCTACAACGCTGCCACACGGATCTACATCATGGATATTCCCGTCTCAGCCGTTTATCAGGTAATTCAGTTCATCTTCCGATGATCCTGAGCCTCTTGTGAAGCCAGATAGGGCCACCGAAAAGGAGACCCCACTTACCTCTAGATAGGAATACTTGGAGCCAGAATTCAACTCTCCCTGGTCAGTCTATTTGGCTGCCTAGTAAATAAAACTTTCCAACACTTTTTCCAAACCCTGGGGTTTTGAAGTGCCAAAAACCGCAGCACGTCCGCCGGATCCTCAGGGATTTCGGCGATTACCACGGTCACACTGCGGTATCTTTGGAGATACTCAGTTCCCCTGAATCTTTGAACCTAAGCATTAAGATCTTCTCCAACGGCCAAAGCCTTGACCAGACATACGCAGACTTTATCACAATGACCCCCGACCTGAAAAAGATGTTGAATCTGGGTACGCGCTCACTATTGGGTAGCGCGAGGATCTCTTCATAGACCTTCTCCTTTAGCCTGTCCAGCTCCATAGGAGTGGGCAAGCATCTGGATGTCCCGATGCGACGAAAAATCTTACCCGGGCGTTGTTCCCCTTCGACTGTTTAACTTCCCTGCAACCTTACACAGAGAGAAGAATCGTGTACATTCAACACGGAGCTGCATCGATTCTACGGATCCGCGCGTTCATTTAAAACAGACGCCACTTCTGGAGTTTCAAGAATAAAAAAAGTTTTGGGGAAAAAATCGCAATTAGGGGCAATCAGTTTGGTTATGGTAGCGTTACGGAGTGACAGAGAGGAATTTTCAAAATGTGACGTAACGTTTTTCGAAAATGAAATTGAGAGATTTACAATATTACTGAGCAAGAGAGCATTGCGTGTCTGCTCAACTCAGACCAAGCTTATTCTCCGCCGTTACCTGATACCTATTCATTCATTTAAAGTTATATGATTAATATCATATTGCATTATGTTATTTTTCTCATAAAAAATATAAAGCGAATCAGCAGACGTTCCGGCTTGTTTATAATTCATCTACTGCTATTGGCTTCCATCGTGTCATTCACAGGTTTCCTCTAGTTATATATTTTCTACTTTTTTAAGAAGCGTAACGTTACGTCACAGACAGGAAAGAGTAAAATTGTTACGGTAGCGTTATGAACAGACAGACAAGTCGCGAAATTTTAAGATCTCAGCGTTACGTAATTTATGGACATTCCCTTAACAGCTCCGTTTTAAAGGAACACGCTGCCGTTCTAATTAGAAACGTTCGACAAACGGAAGATGCAAACAATTTTTAACCAAATGATAAAGTTCGCAAACAAAGGATATCAATTATTTAACCAAAAACAGTTGCAACTTCAACTAGAACAGATGGATTTCCAATTCCAAAGGATGAATTTTTGACCTTGAAATGTGACATCAACAAGATAGGACGATCAACAAAAAAATTATCAAACTTTTAACAAAACAGATGAGTTTTGAACTGAACAGCTGAAGTTGGAACCAAATAATTAAATTTCCAACTAAAAAGCTTAATTTTTTACCAAAACGACTAATTTTAAAAAACTTAGTCAAATTTTCGATTCAACAATATAACTTCAACAAAAAAAGTTCATTTTTCCACAAAAGAATTAAACTTTCATTAAAATAGGTGATGTTTCAAGCTAAAAAATGAATTCCCACTCGAGAAGATGGATTTTCAACAAACTGCATGAATATCTGACCAAATGATATTATTTTTGTTTGGAAAATATAATTCTGTAACCAAATATTACTCTTCAAGATGATCAAATTTTTCAAATAGAATATGAATTTTGAACAAATCAGACCAATTTTCCACACAAGAAGACAAATTTTCAACCAAAAAAAATACATGAACTTTCCATCGAAGAGGTGAATCATAAAATAGATCAATTTCCAACAAACTAGGTAAACTTTTACCCATGTAGCTGAATTTTGAGTCGAAAAAGATAAATAATTAACAATATAGTCAAGTTTTTAACAACGAAGAGAAGAATTTTCCTCAATAAACATTTATGTTTAACAAACAAGACCAATTTCAGAAAAATCCATGAAAAAATATTCATTCGAATTTCCAATCAAAGAAGTTAACCTTGAAGAAAAAATGAATTCATAGGTAAGTAGTACAACTTTTATCCAGTTAGTTAAAAGTGTAACGAAGGAAGATAAATTTTCAACCAAAAACATGGTTGAATTTTCACAAATGAAAAAATCTGCACGCTGCGCGAACACATTCTTATCACGCGCTGCGTGCGTGACTCGCAAGTTTGAGCGCGCCTAAGGCGCGCTTCGCGCTCCGTGATGAATTACCCATTCGGTAATAAATTTACCTCGCGCGACGCGCTCTATTTTTTTACTTCCCTACATCCATGTCTAAAGATTTTGGAACTTAAAAGCGCAAAACGTCGAATACTGTTTTTTGATTATTATGAGTTCTCTTTTGTTCAAGCTTTTTTGGCCTAATCGAAAACATTCTCATCGCGTATCTCCTGCTACGCACTGGAATAAAATTTATCCAAGACGCCTACTTTTCAATATTACTTTCAACTCCAATATGTTCAACTAATTTTTTCGAATATTTTTATAATCGAAACAGAACCTACGTGTTCTATTCAAAAACAATAGGTAACACATTTGTAAATCTCTTTCTGGCGATCTTTATTGTCTTATCGAAAGAGAATGGATCCAAAATTTGTAGATTTTTTTTGGTCTCACAATTTTGGTTTCATAATATTTTTCTGTACCTCGCATTAGATGAAATTTGAATTTTTGTTTTCCGCGAAAACTACAATAATTGTTATGAGATGATTTCGTAGGGCTCCGAAAAAGCAAAGTATTTCTATTCTTGAGTTTTTTTATATCGTGCGATATTTGATTGAATATTCTCATTTTCGATTTTTTTTTCAAACTTTTAAAAAGCTATAACTAACCATTTTTGTCATAGAAAAAAATTGGAAGATTCAATTTTTTCACTTACCAAACGTATGCTGCTCTCAGACTTTCCGAGTCTTGTAAATAATGATCTAAAAAATTTACGAAATGCCCTAACTTCTTAAATTGTTTTAAATTTATGTTTCCCAGCAAATATATTAGTTTTTTCAGAAGTTATCGTGCTAGAAAACAGACATACATGCATGCATGAATCCATCCATGCATACATGCATACAGACACACATTTATTCATGCATGCATGCATACATACATACATACATACATACATACATACATACATACATACATACATACATACATACATAC
>WSXT02119072.1:0-10991 GCA_011762715.2 Neuroterus valhalla | reverse complement strand
ATATGCACGAAGAAATTGGTATTCCATTTGAAAATTACTAGATTAATCTTTCGAGTTACAATTAAAATCTTTTTTCAGACAACTTTAATAAATCTTCCTCCTCCTGTAAAAAAAATATCAGCACTGATGACTCGGAATTGGTAAAAGAGGAGATCAAAAATCTGAAAAAAGTTTATAAGAGACACATAGTCGAATTAGCTCTCTGAAAATTGAAAACGAAAATCTGCAGGTAGAAGACAAAAATTCAAATCAGATGTACAAAGCAACATTGGTAAATATCATAATTTTTCATACCTGGAAAAAACTTGGAAACATCTGAGAATTCATCTATATATCCGGGAATTATTTGAAACATCCCGGATAACAACTCGTGCGCGCACGGAATGCGTGCAAGAATGCACCGAAGCTGACAGCTCTGTGCAGGTGCACTTGGTGTGCGCCCAGTGCGTCCCGAATGCATGCATGCATACAGGCACTGGCTGACGGAAACATGCGATGCAGACATGCCTGCATCCTAAATGCAGTTTTCAATCTGCTCATGTAGTCGACTAATGATTATTTTGGATAAGTTTTATAATTTTTTATTGCACAGGCTTGAAGTTAGAGTTCAAGTGATTACAAAAAACATTTTTTCTAAAATAATTGTGTGCAAAATTTAAAATTTCGAAAAACATGTTATTGAAAGTTTTTCTTCATATCATGATTTTCACGTCGTTCCTAATAATTCCAGTTACGTTTCTTATCAATGAAACAAGAAAATGATCTGAAATCGGAAAAAACTGCTTCTGATATGATCTGAAAAAATTTAATTTATAATTAAAAAAGAAACCAAAACCTTCATCCCTCAAAATTTTATCGCAGAATGCAATATTTTCTTGAATATATATTGAAATTATATTTTTAAGATTCTGATCAAATTTTTTCGTTCTTGATTGTAATAAACAACTTTTTTTCCTATAACCTTTTTGTCTGAAAAGGCAGGAAATTTTTCTTCAATTCCAATAAACTACGTTAAATTATAGAATTAGATGAACTAAGTTATTTTCAAACGAGTATGATGCATGCGCATTTAAAGAAAAAAGGAATCCACACTTGAATTGCACGAATTTGTTATACACGAATTCAAATGTATAAATTATTCTTCAACGTTTTGTTTCTCATATATTTTCATTTTTAATGTAAATTACACATTAAACATTTCTCATTCCTATTATTACTATATATTATATACACATATGTGTATGTATGATAGTAATACTCTAGTCTGTTACACTGTCATATGCATCTTTGTTATTTATTCAGTTTGAATATATACACGAGTATCAGAATCTGAATTACCATATCAAATGAACAATTTAAAAAGCGCGGGCAGTTGTTAAGTCTAGCAGAATAGTGCGCAGACGCGTCGCACATCACGAAGTAGTGTTGTATTCATGAAGTGACATTCACGTAGCTTCGTATTCGATGCAACGAGATGATTGCAAAAGTGATAAATAATGTACAAATAAATAGTTTACAAAAGTGATAAAATGTTTCGCAGAAAACTCAAGGCCTTGGATTATGAATACTACGATAAAGTTATTCCCGGCGGTAAGTCAATTTTCACAAATTCCAGTTTTTAGGTTAGGTGCGTTCTAATGATTCGTTTTGCGAATAATTCTGAAATCTGAATTATCCTGACCTTGTTTTAATGCGCCATTTTTAAGACGGTTATAGAAAAATGTGCTTTGAAAGATATATGTTGTTCAAAAAAGATGCTGACCTAACCTCGAAGTCGAGAAATCTGAATCTTTAAAAGCGGTCAAATTTTTAATTGTGAAGGCATCCAGGACCCTTCAATTGTAAATTTGATTTTCAACATTTGGATAAAAAATATTTTATTATTTTTCCTGGTTCTAAAAAGAACTGAAACAAACGATTCTGCAAAATTACAGATACAGAAGAATAAATAACTCAATAAACTAATAAACTTAAATGATTCGGAACTGCAAAGTTGAAGACCGAGAATCCTTGCGAGCAATTGAGTCTGAAAAATGGCCTGAAGCATTCGATCATAATTGCAAAGATATTGGGTGTCCAATAACAACAATAATGTCAGATCAAGTGGAATGATTCCTTGATCAAGCAATTCGAAATGAATACGAAGATGATCGTAAGTTCTAAAAAATCACTTTTTTTCCTATCTCTACTAACTAAATTCTACTTTCCCAGAAAATAGTACCTAAACGTATTGAGTGAAAAGTGGTCAATTTAATTAAAGATAATCACGTTTAGGTATTTTTTCCGGAAGAATGTGCTGGTGAGTGATTTTGTGATACTTTCATAATTTAAATATCAACTTGCGATATTAAGCAACCTAGTCGAAATAAATTTTGATATCCAATCTTCGCAACTCTTTCACCAGGAAATAAATAAAAGCCCATTGAAGGGACACAATAAATATTGATAAGAATAAAAAATTAAATCTGGCATAAATTTTACAGTATTGGTAGTATTTTGTGGGAATGTGGCAAATTTCAGCATAGAGTTGATACGTACAAATAATGTGTAATACATTATAATCAGCAAAGAGCATTAACTTTGGAAGTTTTGAAATCGATCCTCATTTTTCTATTTTCAAAAACCAAGGCAAGAGGGAGAAAATTATGAATGAACCTTATTTTATTATCACAGTATTTTTTTATTCAAATCAGAATGCTACTCAGTCGAATTTCTTGCAAGTTATCTAAACGGCTTCTAAGTTCACACATATCATTTATGCACAAAAAGCTAAAAACAGAACGTGTCTGCGTTTAAATTGGACGGAATTTTTTGCTCGCCTTATGAAACGTTTATAAACTCCAAAACCTTAATATCTTCTATTCATTTTTTTTTATTTAACAAATTTAAATCATTTGGGAGTAGATGATTTTCTTAAGAAATGATACTCCTCTTCACAGATTTCCAAGAAGTGTTATCAGAACTTAAGGGAGCCTCGTTTTTATCCATCGATACGGAGTTAACTGGACTGAATACAGGACCAGATGCCACAGCTTTTGACACGCCTGCACAGTTCTATTCATAAATAAGATCCGGTTCCATGGATCCTCCTCCCTTTCCTATTCCTTCCCCCCTTCATTTCTTCCTCCTTCCCTCTTTCCTCTCTTCCTTCCCTTTCCTCTTTTCATTCCTCCCCCCTTTCCTCTTTTCATTCCTCCCTTTCCTCTGTTCTTCTTTCCTCTCTTCCTTCCTCCCCTTTCCTCCCTTCCTTTCTCCCTTTCCTCCTGCTCCCTTTCTTTTCTTCCTTCCTGCTTCCTTCCCTTTCCTCTTTTTCTTCCTCCTCCCTTTCTTCTCTTTTTTTCTTCCTTTCCTCTCTTCCTTCCTCCTCCCTTTCCCCTCTTCCTTCCTGCTTCCTTCCCTTTCCGTTTGTCCTTCCTCTTTCCTTTCCTCTCACCTTTCTTCCCTTTCTCCCTCTCTTCCTCTCTGCATTTGGAAATAAACTCTTTCTGTGAAGAATTCATCTTCAAAATTTGCAGCTGAAAGTGCACAGTAAGTTTGTATCGACAAACTGTTCGAAAACTACTTCATACTATTTATACCGGTTTTACCGCCCTTTCGCTTTTTCTTCACAGATCAGCACAAAAAATAATGAAAGTCCGAAATGTTGACGGAGAAAAAGGATTTTTAGACTGAATAGTTAGAAAGTTCATAGTTGATCAGAAAGGATTAATTTTCATTTGGGAATGTAATATTTTATATTTATCTAAAGAAATCATCTGGAAGAGTTATTTTGTACCGAAAACGAATGAATTACAACAAGAAACATAATATCACAATCAAATAGTTTAATCTTCATATGATAACTATCTACTTTCACTATGCAAAGAATTATTAAATTTCCAAACAAAAAAAAAACTATGTTTTGAATGAAAAATGAAGAATATTTACCAAAACAGTTAAATCTTTAACCGAATAGTAGCAGCCTTCTGAACTAAAAATAAACAAGCAGACTTTTCAGTTTTCAAACAATTATCTCCTACCGAAAACAACTCTAACTCTAACTGTTCTCCAAACTTGCAATTTCAGTCATATTCTAAAGCATATAAATTTATTAGATGCTTCTGAATTTGTAAAATTCTAAATTTTATGATTATTCTAAAGCTGAAAAGCTGCTAGATTCAAAAGCCTTCTATTCAACAATCTGGAAATTTTTTAATTATCCAACTGAAAATGATATGATTCAAAACACGATAGTTATGACCTATCAAGTTTGAGCGGCGTTCACGGGCCTTATTATTCCCAACTAAATTTTTTGTAGGTTCGGTGACACAAAAGTGTCGTACGTAATTTTCAGTAAGTTTTTTCATTACTAAATTAAATTCGATAATCACCAATCTCTAATCGTTTCTAACTTCTTCAGCGTCTGCGAGGAAATGCCCTTTCTTTAAAGGTCCAGAATGCGTTGCCGAATATAAGGCAGAGATGAGAGAAGTGTTGCGTACAACGAAGCAGCGTCATCGCAACTCTTCCAAAGAAGATAAGAACAAAGACGACGCCGACCTGAGATATCAAGAACTCTAAAAAAAATCGAAGACTTGGAGAATGCAGTTGTAGGACCTGCAGACGAAAGTGAAGAAGAAGGATTGGCCGACTCACAAGATGGCGATTATTAAGTAGATTATTATCTGAAGAATTCAAGCTGTTGTTGAAAATCATGAAAAAATCATACCTTTGGCGGTTTTTATTGCTATCAAGGTTTTTTTTTAGATTATTCGTAATGAGATGCAGTTTTGGAGAAATATTTTTTAATGGAAAAAATCAGAAACTTCTTGGATTTATCGAAAACAAATTTTCAAACTGGATTTCTGAGAAAAATCAACTTTTTTTCTTCATATTATTCTTACAGATAGCTCGAAATGTCTTCTATGACTCCTGTAAATTTCAGAGGAAAATCTCTATTAGCCCCCGAGCAATGATCAAGAACGTGTGACATGACGATCTAAGTATAAAGAGCGCCCGAGGGTTTGATTTATGAAAATAAAAAAAATGACGTTTTCGCGAACTTCAGAGTTAAGATTCTCGGGCGCTGCTTGCACTGGGATCGTCATTCCACGGCAAGCGTTCTCAAATATTTTTCAAAAACTCACAGAGATCCAGTTCTGAAATTCACAGGGCTCATAGAAGACATTGTGAACTATCTGTGAAAAAAAGGGGAAATAGTGGATTTTTCGCAGAAATACAATTTAGAAAATTGTTTCCGGAAAATCCAAGAAGTTTCTGGAATTTTTTAATTGAAAAAATATTTTTTCAAATACATCTCATTGAGAATAATTTTAGGAAGAAAATAAATCTTAATATCAATTAAATCGCTGAAGTAAAAAGTGCTTGAAAAAAAGTATAAAAATTCTCAATTTAGGATATCCCTCAAGTTGTTTTGAATTAAAAAAAAAATTATTTTAGTGTTCTTCGAATACTTGAGAGAACAAACACTAACATTTTCATCAAGGTTTGCAACAATAGCTTGAATTTTTCAGATGCACCTGGTCCAGGGAGAATTGCCCCCGAAATGGTAAAGAACATTGTGGAAAGCTCGGCCAGAATACGTTTTTTGTACGTACAATGGGCTTGCCTCACGAAGTGTATTTCCTGAAGTATGGAAAGGGTCCAAACTCGTTCTCCTACACGGAGAAAAAAGTCCGTCTGCTGTGGCTGGAAAGTCCTGTTATTATAGCATGATTTGCCCAGTCGGCAGATAACCGCGACTACAGCATGTAGAACACTGCTGTTTCAGCATGGCTGTAAAATGTAGTATTAGAGATACCCGGACACCGTCAAATGTTCTGAAATGTCAGGCAGTATATTTGTCATGCTAAAACTGCAGTGTTCCACAGCCGTTTTCTCTTTTAAAAAAACACGTCAAATTCGCATTGCTTAGCAACGCTAATTCAGCGTTCTTTTTTTCTCCGTGTAAGAAAAGGAAACAAGCCGATCGATAACCCTAGCTCCTTCAGACCGATCTGCCTGCTGGACGCCGAAGGGAAGCTGTTGGTGCACTTAATACTCAAAAGGCTCAGGAAGGAACTAGAAAGTACTGGTGGCCTTGCAAAGAACCAGTATGGGTTCAGACAAGGTCGTTCAACCGTAGATGCTATCAGAGAGATCGTTGACATAGCGAACAAGGCGGCTGCCTATTCAAAAGCATGCAGACGTCTATGTGCCGTGATCACGCTTGACGTCAAAAATGCCTTTAACAGTGCTTCGTGGCAAGTGATCCTCGATAACCTTCGGAAAAGAGGCATAGACGAAATCCTAATCAGCCTAATAGTGTCATATCTATCTGAGCGGACAGTAATGTTCGAAGCTGAAGGAGAGATGATGACGAGTGAGGTTAACAGCGGTGTTTCACAAGGCTCTGTTTTGGGCCCAACCCTCTGGAACACTCAATATGACGATGTCCTAAACCTTGAACTACCAGAAGGGATCTATCTAGTTGGTTTTGCCGATGATATAGCCCTAGTAGTGATAGCGACAATTGAAGAACTGTTAACGACAGCTGCAGACACGGCAATACTGAGAATTGTAAGATGTACGGAGAAAAAGAAACTCCAGATAACACCCGAAAAAACTGAGGCAATACTCCTGACAACAAAGAGGAAGATCAGCCCCATTTGCTTTAACGTTCAGGGAATTAGGATACATCCCCAGAAATCCTTGAAGCAACTAGGAGTGTGGCTGGATATAAAGCGCAGCTTCAGAGAGCACATTTGCAAAACGACTAAAAAAGCGGAAAAGACGATGTCAGCCCTGGAAAGCCTAATGCCTAACGTAAGGGGTCCAAGAGCATCGAAAAGGAGAATACTCATAAGCGTGGTGCACGCGCAACTGCTCTACGCTGCTCCTATATGGTGTGAAGCACTCAAAAACAAAGAACTTTCCAGAACGCTGTACAGAGTACAAAAGGTTATGGGGATAAGAGTGTGCAGTGGGTACCGCACCATTTCAGCGGAAGGGGCTGTCGTTATCGCGGAAATTCCCCCATTGAATTCCTAGCGAAAGAAAGGAAAGAAAAGTACGAGGGTGTGGACCCGAAACAGTGCAAAGAAAACTTATTGCGAAGGTGGCAAGAAAGGTTGACGAATGGTGAGCATGAGCGCTGGGCCTGGCGACTGATACCAGATATCAGATCATGGCTAAACCGAAAACACGGGGAAGTAAATTACTACCAGACGCATGCACTTTCAGGCCATGGCTGTTTCATGGCCTATCTGCACAGAAGAAATAAATGGGGGACAGACAAATGCCACTATTGCAATGAAATAGATGACGCAAACCACACCTTATTCGCATGCCTAAGGTGGGAAGAAGCCAGACATGATTTTGAAAACAAGACAAGCAGAGACTTCACATCGGGAAACATGATGACAACGCTCCTCGAATCGAGAGAAGGATGGGCAGCTACACAGGAGACTATATCAGACATAGTCGGGACCAAAGAGAAAGAACACAGAGTATTTAGAACCTCTTAGATGAAAAAGACAACACTCGCATTGAAGTAATGCTGGCGCGGTTTCCGATGCGAAGTGTGAGAGACGAGAGGATCAGGGTCCAATGTTGCATTCCCCATAATGAATTACGAATCCATACAAAAGCCTTCAGAAGCCAGAGCATCTTCTGTTGGATATCCCATACATTTCCATACAGAAAAGTTAAGTCTGTATAGATTTGCTGGAATCTTACATGACAATAGCTAACTTTTTCCATACAGAATTTTTTTCTGTATGGTTCTGTATGTGCATTTGTGGAGGGATGTGGTTCCAAGAAGAACCAAGATACTTTCCAGACAACGGAGCTTCTCTTAATTATTCTCTCAACTCATACTTATTCATGCCATGGATAACCACCCATACAATCAGACAGGTTAGGCGCTGGTCCAGAGGAAGGCAGAGTCGCCATCGAGATGCTGAGAAATTCCGTATAATTGAGTGGATGAGATTTCCGCCTGTTCAAGAATATCCGGAATCGATTATCCACTTAAGGAATTCGCTTTGATTGTATTTCCTGGCATTCGAAAATTAGTTATAGAGAAGAGCAACGCGGTGTCCTTCGTCGGCATGCTTGTGCATCTCCGGCGATCCTTCCCTTCTACCTCGCATGTCATGATACCGGGTTCGCACGTCCTGCTAGAGAGAAGGAATGGCCGCCATGCTAGGCACTGGTTGTTCGACATTCACGATCATATGGTCGCATTGTAATCAATGTTGCGAACCCGATTGACTAAGAATAGACTGGATTATGCCCGGACGATGTTCATTAAAAGGGAAAAGGAAATTGATAGGTGGATACTTTCTTTCCTCGTTACTTGATCTTGAATAGTATTTCTTGTCCGAATTGCCGAAATCGCAGGCGAACCTGGGAGGATTCGATGAGTGCCTCGCCCTGTCAAGTCTTAATTGTCACATTTAACCCAGTGCTTCTTACGCGACAATCCAAGGGCTAAGTCTACCCGGATTATTAAATTTACGGACTTTGTATTCGCTATCGATAAATAATAAGTCGTTTTTGATCACTGATATTGAAATAATATTGTTCTTTTAAAATAAATCGAAGGTCGCATTTATTGACGTTCACCCCAGTGTTGTTCCTCACCCTACCTTCCTGCTGCGCAAGCTGGCCGGCACAATAACAGCTCGGTCAATATTTGTTATAAAAATAAAGTCGAATAACTCTGAACTAAAAACTTTACTGCGCATTTTGGTAGTTTAGGTAAAAACTATCTGGCACCCTTCTGTCATTCTGTCTAGAAGTATCACCACAAACAGTGCTTGATCATGGAGAGGGCTTGGTGGTGCTGAAGCACCGGGCCCTGCACTAGTGGGAGCCCCCTTTTCCCCAAGGAAAAAATATAGAAAGAAAATTTGATGGTTATACTATTCTCTGCATTATTTATGTAAGTAAATTCTTATTTGTTATTATTGAAGTGAATTCATTAACGTAAAGATCTCCTCTACAATAAGAACAAATATGCTCCTTTTCATAAAATCCGCCGCCCTAAAGGGGCCCTGACGTTATTTTAGCTCCGGGCCCCGAAGGATCTTAATCCGCTCATAATTGCAAATAAAGAAAAGAAAAATTTAAAAAAAGTCAAAGGTAAATTGAGAGTTCGATACGATTCGATGAGGGTTCAGTTCGATTCCTTTGGTATCGAAATGATGAATCTATAACAAAGCCACCGAACGCGTCCTCAGGTCACGGATAGAGAGTGCCTGTGCCGAGGGTTCCTGCTGAATACTGTTACGAAAACTAAGAGGCAGTCGCGGACAATTGTCCAGGGATGGTCCCGAAGGAAAAACTCGCAAGCTAAGGCGTGAGCAACCGTGCTGAAAGCTGAATGACACCTGGGTGGGGTGTTCTTTACGGTGTTTCCAGGATAACGGCGACCTTCTGGAGCATACAGCCTTGCCCTCGCAAGCGGGGCTCTGCGAGGGTGGACTATCCCTTCCTTAGCTACTCGTGGGAATAACTCTGGAAACAAAACACTCAAATCGTTATGAATGCGGTTCAAAATGATCAAACGCGCAGAGCACCCGACAATGTTTCGGCTTGTATTGCCGATCGTTCCAGAGTTCGGGGTGCTGAAATAGATGGAACATGAAGACGAACCGGCGAGACAATCGGCGTTCTTTATGGACAGATCAGCTTGATAATGACCGGCTTGGTTGCTATGATACCAGTACTGTCCCTTACCGCAGAGGTTACATAGCGCGCCTGCACACAGTGTGGTGCCAGAAACATCGAGAGCTCTCGCACCTCCCACAGCAAATGTCAAGAAACAGTGCCGTTAACCTCGCGCGAGAAATAGATGTACGCTGAACGCTTCCTCAAAAGGTGCAAAAACAAGCCGCAGAGGAAAATCAGGAAGCGACATTGAGACCAACTGCGGAAACAAAGCTTCTCTTGAGAGGCGATGGCGATTTGAGGATGAGGAGAAACATTAACATTCAGATTCCTCCCAGGCCTCATGATCTGGCTGAAATGGATGCTATCCTTCGTGAAGGTCTCTCAAAAGATTCTGACCTCTGGGCCATCACTTGTTCAGTTTATGATGCGGTGAAAGCTTTGGCTGATTCAAATCGAAGTTCCAAGCCATCAACGATTGATGAAAAAACCAAAAAGCGCTTGTATCAACTAAACAAGAAGATTGTCCATGCAAGACAAAACGCGTCCTGTATGCTGTGTGTGATAAACTACATAAAATCTGGCAAGTCTTTGCGGCAAGGTTTCGGCAGTACGCTCATAAAATGAGGATCCACCATCACACATAAAAAATGTCGAAGCTGCTGACCATCAAGCAGCACATTCTTGACAAAACACGAGCACTATCTGACGCAAGGAGGAGAATTGAAAAGAGGAAGGGATGGGCCAGGGAGAATCAAAATTCTCGCTGACCCATCGCGCCTCTTTAGCGATCCTCCTGTTTCTGTAGAAAACCCAACGGAGTCCGAAGAAGTCGAGACATTTTTGAGGGAGATTCACGAAATAAAACATCCATTGAATAAAGGCATTGAGAATATCATACGTTTCAAGGAGCTGTGCAATAACCTCATAATATCCGAGAGGGAATACCCACTAATCACTGCCGAGAGGGTAAAGAAAGTATTAAGAGGCACGAAGAACTTCTCCGCTGCTGGTCCAGATTGTATTAAGAACTGTTTGTGGAAGAAGTTCACATCTACACACCAACATCTAGCTCGCATCTTTACTTCATATTTGAAGTCGGAGATCCCTAGTCCGCAGTGGCTGGTGTTAGACGAACTGTACTCCTACCAAAGAAAGGCGGCTTGTCCAACCCAAGGGACTACAGACCCATAACTTGTCTGAACACGGTGTAGAAGATCTTTACATCTATCCTGAATGACAGGATTTTTCGGATAATTTGACCTGTATGGAGTGAGATTTACGAACAACAAGGATCGAAAAGAGGCGCAGCAGGCTGTCGGGAAAACCTGCTGATC
>WSXT02119061.1:0-10991 GCA_011762715.2 Neuroterus valhalla | reverse complement strand
TATATAAATAACTATAACTAATGAATGTTGTTAACTTATTAGTATAAATTAGGTTTCAAATTTAGTTGCTACTCTTAGTATTATTTTAAATTATAGTGTGATACGAAGTTTCTTACTCTCATCTTTGTGCAATGTGTGTATGAGTTTTGACAAGGAATATTATAAAATGTAATAAACAAGAGACAAGAGGGAAGGGGGAAGGAATTAAACAGGAAATAAGACGGGAAATGGTTGAACTCAGAAAAAAATGGAAGAAAGTTGGGGAAAGCTTGGAGAAAAGGATGCAGAGTCTAGAGCAACAACTAGAAAAGCAGGATGTGCCACATATTTGAGTGAAGGAGCTAGAAAGTAGGATGGAAGGAATAAAAAACGCAGTACAGAAAGTAGAAGCGGAGTGGGAAATCGAGAAGGAGGTTGAGTATAAGGAAAGGTTGAGGACAATAGGAAGGAGTGAGAGAGAGTAGAGAAGGAACATTATAGTGATAAAAGGTATAATGTTCGAGGAGAGGGATTTGAAGCAAGGTGTACAAGAAAAACTAAATAGGATGAATGTGAAGGTACTGATAGAAGACGTTAGGAGGGGTAGAGAATAAAGTAAGGAAGGGCGGAAGAGAGGGTAGAGAAAGAGGCGAGACATACCAAGAGAAGATATAATCAATGTTTCAGAAATAATGAAGGAAAGGAAAGCTCCAGGTCAGGAAGAAATTCCAAATGAAGTAAGGGAATATGGGGGAATCAGCTAAAGGAATAGGCATATGGATAATGTGCAATAGGGTATGAAGCGGAGAGGGTTGGCCAGAGATATAGGTATCGACATCAAATGTCAATGAATCCCTCCTCTATCAATTACACGGCGTTCTATACGATTAGAGGTCATTTCGAATACACGCGTCTATATTTTAGCCTAAAGAACACTTCGGAAACATTCTAAAAAAATCGTTTATTATGCACTGAGAGGACAAGCAGGCAAACGCTGTTTTGACAAGTCAGATGATCAAGTCATTTTCGGATCAACTACACAGGAGTATAATGAGCACTTGAAGCTGCTAACAGACCGATTGCGAGAAAGTTCTTCGAAACTTCAACTAGATAGGTGCAAGTATTTAGGGCTTCAATTAGAATATCTCAGACACCATATTATATCAGATGATCTTAAGGCCATGTTAAACCTACCCGATTCCTACCTTACCGACATCTTTTTTTGCAACATTTAACGTCTACACCGAAAGAGATATCGGGTTGATATTTTAAGAAGAGCCTTAGAAAACAATAAACTAAATTTTTTCCAAAAAAAATTTTCCGCGAATTTTTTTTCTTCAATTTTGAAAAAATTTGGTATACAAACGTAGTTTATTGTTTTCTAAGGTTTTCCTCAAAAAATCAACTCGATATCTATTTCGGTGCGGACGTGAGTTGTTGCAAAAAAAATCGATAATTTGGGTCACGTGACCCATGTTTAGCATGGCCTTAAACCCAACGCAGCAAAAATCTCAGCCGCCAAAGACTCCAAGAACGTCAAAGAGACGCTGAATAATTTCCAGGACTCTCAGTTATGACAGTAAGTTCATTAAGAACTTCTTACACATTGCTAAACCACTTGACGGACTCAATAAAAAAAGAAAACCTTTTTAATGTACCAATAAACATTAACAAGCTTTCAAAACATCAAAAGGGATAATGAGCTTTACCAAGCTCCAAGAATCCAAAGGGATCCAAGTGCATGGTGCCATGCTGAGATATCCCGATTATCAGAGAAGATTCCTATTTGCCACCAATGCTTCTAACGTAGGGCTTAGAGCAGTACTTAGCCAGGACGGCCATCCTTGCTGCCTCACATACAGAACGCTTGATGAAGCTGAGAAAAAATATTTTACCTCAGAAAAGCAACTAAAATGACTTATCAATGTCGAAAAATTGGTAAAATTCACTAAAATTCAGCTCATCAAAACTACAACTTATCAGCCCAAAAGCTTGGAAAGAGCACACTGGTATCAAGATAATTCCTCAGAACCTGTATAGGAGACCCTCAAGCCTAATAGAACATCGTTCTCACAATCATCACGCTAGCTTGTAACACTACCAAACATAAGAGTTTAAAAATTAGTTTCTTCCGGATAGCGTTCGGGAAGGAACAGCAGCACGAACATGAACGCTACCAATACTTCAAGATAGTGTTGCCGCAACCTATCTAATGAGTGGAGCAAGAGGTTCCATTTATTAACCAAATTCTTTTCCATGAACTGTCACCCGGTCGGAAAGGTCCTGCGAAAATCCATGAAAATTGATATAGAAATAATGATATTAGATCTACGCTAACAAGCAAATAAGTATGCATACTACACAGCTGCTGCCCTATTCTTAGATGCTGTTAAAGCTGTTGATAATACTTCTTCGACTTTCTTCAATCGACGCCGACTACAAAATACGTACCACAAACGAGAACACCTTTAGAAAAAAAGATCGGGGAAGCCTACATGTACCACGTCTCCTAAAAACTCCTGATCAAAGTTAATATGACCAACACCTCGCAAAAGGCAAATTTAATGCATAGAACCTTCGAATTGATCAGTTGGCTATGCACAGAAAATTTTTTGCAAGAAAGCGATATCTTACAACTTACTAGGGCTACAAAGTACAAACGAGGGATCTGATAAATTCGTAGGTGATATTTGTAAAACGCTCTTCGGTACCTGATCCAACGGCTATCTTACCACCATATACCGCGAAATGTATGAGCTTTATAACAGCAACAAAGGATTGGAAGTAAACTAAAAAAATCACATGAAAATAATAAAAATGCTCCTCGACTCAGCGTCTCACGACTATAAAAATCTTGGACGAAGGTTAAACCAGGAAAGTGAGCTTGCGAGCTTACCCAGAGCCACAACAAATTAATACATCAGAAGATCGTTTATCATAGATAACTCACAATTCTGGCTATCATTATAGACAAGCTAGATAAATATAACTTTGTTGAACATGGGTTTGTCTATCCTCAAATACTAACATCTAAGGTAATGAAGGGAACTAGGAGAGAATTTGAATTCAAACGCAGGACTCTACCATTTTGACAACAAGGAGGGAAGCTTTTAACATACTATTGACGTGATCGTTACCTCGATTTTCATCCTAAACTACAACTTCGTTTATGTCATGGGAATCATCGTTCTGAGTACCCGAAAAATAACTGTTTTCAAAATCCTACTTATTTCCTATCTAGTTCAGAAGAATCGGGTACATTTCTCCCAATCGACATCTCTCCCATCACCTTGATCAATATTATTCTTTCTTACCGCCATTTTTATAAGTAACTAGGAATATAGTTGAAATTACGATCGTATAACCAGTTTCAAGGTGATGGGAGAGATATGGATCAGGAGAAATGTACCCGATTCGTTCAGAATACTTATATCTTCTTTGTACCAAATCATGGACTCCTTCTTTTAACAATAGGTTCCTACTTTCAACCGTAGGTTTCTATTCACCCGCACACCACCGATAAATGGGCAAATGTAAAAAGTAGTAAAAAGTATGTAGTTTCTCGCCATTCCCATTACACCAGAAAACTCACATACTCATTGCAAATGGGTTCATTATTCCGAACGACAGAGAAATTTCTCTGGACATGAATTCTTTAGATATACTTACCGCTTGGACGGGTTCCTCTCGAGTCAGCGCCAGTTTCTCGGCTGTTCATGCTTGAGTGATTCTGTCCCTCCCCCCGAACCTCGCATGATGCAGCACGACAGCCCATCAGCCTTGAAAAGACATGACCGTAATGCGTAGTATAGAAGTTGTTCACTTGGAGACTTGCGACGCACGTATTCACAAGACTATACAAACGGTCCTGATTGTTTACCTTCGCCTAGTCAGTCGTCGCTTCATATCTGGTTCGAACTGGATTTCTAATTTCTCTCGCGTCAGAACCACAACCCCCGATACTGGTACTCTTCTAGGCGGTAAGTGTAGATGAATTAGGCACATGAATTATTTCGATGTACTGCTCCTTGATAAAGCACTTGCATGCCTCCAGGACTTTTATGTTAAGAATAATAATCCAGAGAAAGAGCATTGACCATATACCGGCCAATAAACTTTTGGATGAAGTTTTTCTCTTTCAGGTCCTGATAAATTGGCGCTCATCCTCCAAATATTCTCGGATAGACTAGCCGCGGCTTCTCTTCTGTCGTGAAGTCAATCTCCCTTCTTACATTCACGTGCTCAGCGTAAGTTTTTCTATGCAAGCGCCGGTGACCAGAAGGTGACATAGAATATTTCAGAGTTACCTCCTTCCTAGGCGCAGAAGGAAGTGGAGTTGATTGCTTGACAGCGGCGGTGCAGGACGGCGCGGCCTGTAACTGGTGTTGGTGGACTCTGGTAGATTGGCGTCACTGGACGTTTCTCGGGCGTAGTCTTGGTTTGTGTTGATAACACCGGAATATTCCATGTGACCTCCTGGCGACGTTTCTGACAAATGACACAAAAAATAAATGGCAAAAAAGAAGCTGGAGTCAGTGAAGCTGGGCGAGGTGAGGGTCATTTCGAGTCTTCTTCCTTAGTTAGAGGTTAGTGATCGAATGACTTAAGTGAATGCCGTGCGTTTTTTTCATCGCGTGAGCTCAGGAAGCGCACAGAAGCTCAGTTTTATCCCAGAAAACATGGGTACAGAACATACATGTAACTGATCTAGAACACAAATGTCATTCCCCAAATTCTACAATACTTCTATAACAGTTCTAGAACACTGTCATGTAGAAATTCTTCAACAGTTCTAAAACTCTCTGAGAATCGATCCGTAACATTTCTAGAACAATTCTAGAACTCAATAACAAAAGTTATGCAACGAATCTGCAACAGATCCAGAAACATAGGGGGCAGGGGCATTGCAGATGTTAAGCAGCTTTGTGTATCGTAACTTACACAGCTCCAAGACTATCTCTTCAGCAAACGAGATGTGCTCTACAATAACATATGTAAAGAAAATTTCGATTATACGCCCTTAAATTCGTGCTCAGCGAAAGCCTTGAATATCAGGGCAGAAACCAGAGAGGAATTAGGAACGCAACGAAGACAAAAATCTTTCCAGGGCGAGCACCCTAAAACCTTAGAACAATATGAAGTGCATGGAGAGGCATTTAATATGTGGCTGAAAAAGGTCGTCCTGTTGCCGGAAACGGAAGGATTCGTGATAGCGATCCAGGACATGGTAGTCGGCACCAAAATTATCGCAAGCATGTTTTACAACAAGACATGTTTGCAGGTGCAAGAAGGGTGTAGACAAGAACGAATCCATCGAGTCCATTATTGATGGCTGTCGCGTAATGGCTCAGAGAGAGTACACACACAGATGGTGTAGCGGGCATCATGCATAAACAACTTGCTCTAAACCTAAGACTTTCAACAGAATGGATGCCTTTCTACAGATACATTCCAGTTCACCTTCTGGAGAGCGAAGATTACATCTTATATTGGGATGTTACTATCCAGACGGATCATTATATCTTGACCAATCAGACAGATATCGTGGTTCATGAAAAAGGTAGCATGAAAGTTTGTATCATATATGTCTTACGATCAAGATTCATAAGTATAGTGAGCTGAGGCTGGAAGTGAAGACGATATGGAGCGATGTGAAATATGCATCCATTTATCCTATCGTGATATCGGCTACAGGCAATGTGTACTCAAGATGCACCGAAGATCTCGAACGTCTAGGAGTCAGTAAGGTACTGGCAGCGTCTAGGAAGCGGTTTCATTGAACAGCTGTCGCATTGTGAGGAATTTTCCCGACCATAAGGAAGTTAGCGTTTAAAACCTTATGGAGTAACAGTTGGTAGCTCTAAAAAAGCATCCATATGTCGAAAGTTTATCTCAGGTCCTCTTACCCTGTGTTTTATCATCAGTCACGGCCTAAGTCAAGTGCCTGATGGAGGGAAGATGTAAAAATTTCTACTACAAAGTTTGGAATTCCAAGCGATGATGTTTTGATAGACACAATATATAGTCCGTCAATCTGCTGCCAGAAAGTGTGATGATAGTATAACGTATGCCCATGAGGTATTCAGCATTTTTGCACCTGGTGATTAGTAGACAAGAAAAATCACTGCGTCCCCATGGATCTTGCGTAAAAAGAATCAATTTTTTTGTCACAAAAAATCAATATCCCTTGTAATATGATAGTATAACGTATGCCGATCACACTTCGCAATATTCTAACAAAGTAAATCATGAAAAAACGATCGGCATACGTAGAGCGCGAGTCTTAGGCAATCGTGGAAGTCGGCTGGGACCCAAAAAAATAATACAAAATATCTCATTAATGTTCCACGCTCTACGTATGTCTATTTTTTTTCATGGTTCACTTTGTCAGAATATTGCTAGGTGTGATCGGCATACGTTACACTGTCGTATTACACAGGATATTGATCTTTTTTGGACAAAAATGGATTTTTTACACAAGTTCCATGACGACGCACTGATTTCGCTTGCCTATTAATCACCATGTGCGCCAAAGCTCATGGGCATACGTTATAATTTCATCACACTTTTTGGCAGCGGGCTGACGGACTAATAGAGTGTATGTTGTTGTTCAAGGTTAGTCTTGTAGCGCTGTTGTCGTTACACAGCGGCAAAGTGTGTTGAAGGTGACGTGAGTCATCTGTGGATGCTTTTTTATATCAACCAACCTCTGGATGTACAGGAGATATCTTGTTGCGGCACAGCCGATGTTCTACTGTTTCCCGCGTTCAGCAGATGTTCTCGCTGGCCAGATCGTTGATAAGTGATATCTGTTTGACCATCACACAGCTTACCATGACCACCGGTCCGCATGCTGTAGCCTCATCAGCTTTGCAACAGTGTTGTCGTTATACAGTGTCGGAGTGTGTTGGAGATAAGTTGCGTCACCTTTGGATGCTTTTTTAGAGCTACCTTATATTATTTCTTGTAGAAAATTTATCTCGAGTCCTATTACCTGGTGTTTTATCATCAGCCACGGACCAACTCAAGTGCCTGGTAAAGTTAAGATGTTGGAAACTTTAACACGAAGTTTGAATTTTCACGCAATGATTTTTTGATAGGCACAATATAGAGTGTCTGGTGTTGTTAAATGTCCGTCTTATAACAATGTTGTCGTTACACAGCGGCACAGTGTGTTGAAGGTAACGTGAGTCACCTCTGGATGCTTTTTTAGAGCAAGCGACTTCTGGATGTAAAAATATTTTGCTGTGGATTTCATCCTGAAATTGTATCCCTTATCGCGTTTGATTTTGAACCTCGCGTTTTGATTGTAAAGATGCATCAATTCTTCTATAATTTGTGTTGTCTGGTTGATGCTCTCAACATTCCTGTTGAGGTGGTTGGTTTCAAATTACTTAAGCTAGCGAAAGTATCTTCAACAGGCACCTTATATTATTCTCGTCAAAAATCAATCTCGAGTTATTTCACGTGGTGTTTCATCACCAGCCACGGACTAAGTCAAGTGCCTGATGAAGTCGAGATATAAAAAATTTCTAAATTTTTAAATGAAGTACGAAATTTGTTGCGCAGATCTTTTGGCAGGCACAATATTAAGTTACTGGTAAGTTCCAAAGTTTGATCGAATGCGCAAATGACCAGACAATGGTTCGACGAATATTGTCGATTTTTCTAGGGTTCGGGTTGTTGAATGAGATTACACACGATGATGAACTGAAGGGACGATCGACATTCTCCACGGACGGATCTAGTTGATAATGACCTGCGTAATTGCTACGATGACAGTTCTGTCCCTTTTCGCAGAGGTTACATGCAGCGCCTGCACATTATGTGGTGCGATTCTCATGAGTACCTCTGTGGCGAAACTAATATTCGTTAGCATAAAATCACTCATGTATTTTATATGGATGACTTGAAGATCTATGCTTCTGGAAAAGAACGTCTGGAAGACGCTCTAAGTACCGCCGGGAGGTATACACCAGGAATCGGTATGGACTTTGGATTGGATAGGTGTGCCAAGATTCATCTGGAACGTGGACGAATAGCAGGTATAGATGGGGGCCCTGAGCTTGTAGGCGGAAGAGCTATCAGACAACTTATCGCTGGAGAGTCCTCAAAATACCTGAGCATACCTGAGAGCCGCATTGAGGATACAACATCAGTAAAGGAGATTCTCAAAAGTAGATACAAACACCTGCTCGACGGATTTGGTCATCAAACCCGTCGTCGCTGACCAAGATATCTACGCGCAAGATGATGCATATGAAGAAAAGCTTGCACATCAACTCGTCCGCTCCGCGCTCATACATCGTACGCCGTAAAGGCGGACTTCTTAATCTTCAATTCTATAAAACCGAATTATCCTCAGTACTGTTCATATCATTGCGAACGGTAGAGTTCTTCCCCTTGGCCTGAACCTCAACATCAGGAGTGAGGAGAGTGCATTACTCCAACAAGATGCCTTACTTCTAAAAGCACAGGTGAAGGAAGCGGAGACTAAAAACTTTCTAAAACAACTTGAAGAGAAGTTGATGCACGAAAACTTTTACAAAAGTTTGAAAGTTCACTCCTTGTCACATGCGTCAACGTTTGCTTTCCTGAAATCATCTGATCTCCATTCAGGGATAGAGAATTTTATTTTCGCGTGTCAGGACGGTGTGATTTTCACCTTAGCATACCGTAGAAGCATAATATTACTTCAAGATGTTTTGAGTGATAAGTGCAGGGCGTGTCTTAAACTGCCAGAGCACCTATGTCATATACTATCGAATTGCCCTATTCACGCAGGAAGTACGTTTTTGTACAGATACGCTCTTATGGTGTTGGCTGCGACCCTGTCCTGCTGAACGCTCTAATGGGGAGAGTCGATTTTTGCAAGTGAGGAGTGCCGAATCTACTGGAACTACGATTTCTCGACAATAGGCCCCATCCAACACACAAGACCTGACGTCGTGCTCCTTGAAAAACGTAACCGAATTATGTTTGTGATCGAATTATCGGCCTCGGTTGACTTGAACATCAAAGGCAAGGAACTTGAGAAAAAGGAGAGTTACAAAGATATCAGAGAACACCTGCAGCGGCATCATCGAGGATATTCGGGTAAATTAATTGTTCTCATCATCGGTGCTCTTGGAGGTGCGACGCCTTCACTGGTTTGTAACCTTTTAGCCATACTCGTGTGCCAAAAATACGCCGTGGAACTTGCCTCATGGATACAAAGAGCAGTCATACTTGGGTCGCTCCGTGTCCTTAAGACACACGAGGGTTTCGCCGGCCCTTCATTGTGATTTTGTCATTGTGTATTTTACCGCGGTTAAACTGGGAGCTTGTCCCATTTCCCTAAATAAAAGTTGCTCCCAGGAGGATCCTGCGGTGGTTGTTCAACCAATGTTTTATTTCTATATATATATTGATTGGATGATTCAATGTGTCCCCTGAGGGTTCACATTTTCCTGATACCTCTCTACTATTCCTTTACACATCCTACAACTACCATATTAACAAGTAAGAGAAGATTTACAAGGATTTTCGAGGTCACTAAATTCGATTCCGAAGTCAAAATTTCAAAAACTTTCTTAGTTTTATCTGGCTAAGTGAGTTCGAGAAATAAAAAAAAAACAGACATTTTTACGCTAAGTATGTCTAAATGATGTTGAGGATTCGTGATTGATAAGACTAATGAATTATTGAAAGAACAATGTATATCATATAAGAATTGTAAAAAAGATAAGAAAGAATAACACGGGCCGACATTTGCATAAAAAATTTTACAAAAATGTATCTGTTTAGTGTGGATACAGCACGAACTATACTTCAAATGCTAAGACAATCTCAAATACCAAAATCTATGAAATTGCGAGTCTTTATTATTGTTTAACAAAAAGCATTCAACTATGAAAGACTATATCAAGATATTATTTGCTTAAGTTTGCGATTAAACAACTTCCGTTCCTTGAAAATCGCGAATTTTTTTTTAAACTTGTATAAATAATTCGTAGTTTATAACAACTTTAAATATCAGTAAATGTTCTTTATTGCATGGGATCTTACAAGGCATTCTATTTATGCTTTTCTTCTATCGATTTGTGCGCAAAAATAGTGTTTAAACATATTGATTATTGCACATTTATCAAATAACTTCTTCGTTATTCAATGACACTGTATTGTTGGACGTACATTGAGGAATATAAGCCACATTTCAGAAACAAAACCGGTTAATCGTGCTCATTTCAACGTCACTTCAAAGTTATCGTTGTGCTCTCTCAGTTTCGCGGACAGCGTCGGCTCCCTGCGGCGCACGGTACAACACAAAACAACATAAAAACGAGCACCTATTTGACCTACCTTAAGATACATTTTGACTCTTGAAGCATCAGACTAGCCAACTTTATGAATTGAAAGTCAATATACAAAAATTTTTTTTTGGGCATTTGCGCAGCTATTCTCGACTCTTCTACATAGTGAGCCGGCGTGGGTCCAGAGTGCATGCCTCAGGCCCCATGACCAACTAACCACCCTATATATGTATATATATGTGATGCGATCTGAAGAAAGACCCCTAAGCAGCCAAAAATCGATTCTTTGATTTTTGATGTTTTACGTAGATCTGAACTTGCTCATTCAGATGGTAAACTTGAAAAAATGCCATCATTAATCATTTATTCAGAATGCATGCGTGAATGCCCTGACTGTGAGCCATTACAGCGATCGTGAACGTTCGGCTTTATCATGGTGGTAGAGAGGGGAGAGGAAATATGCTTGGCCCGAAGACGGACGAACCGATCGAACTCACATACGCAATAGACATCTACGAGTATGTGCGACGGAAAGAGAGAGAATAATCGGAAGAGTCATATCGGCCCGTCGCAACATCTCCTGCCTATCTTTTAAAATTACGTTTGGCCGCTAAGGGGTCTTCCTTCAGGTAACGTCTCTCTCTCTCTCTCTCTCTCTCTCTCTCTCTCTCTCTCTCTCTCGCTCTCTCTCCCTCCCTCCCCCCCCCCCCCGCTCCCCCC